>CM064533.1:41397724-41572724 GCA_032716605.1 Paralithodes platypus
AATGTTTGATGTGACGGTCGCAAATAATACAGTATTAATCATATTTAAGTAATCAATTTGATTTTACAGCATGTAATAGGATACTTTACATTTGAGTGTATACTGGAAGGAAGAATGGTCAGCCAAGAAATGAAAAACTCAAGGTCACTGAGGAAGAGTATGCTGTTCCCAACACTCTGTACGTAAACGGCCTTTGGGCAGCAAGAGATGAGGAATAAGTTTAAAGATTAGTTACATTTCAATGCTATCTGGTGGAAATATATGGATGCATTGGGTAGTACGCAGGTGCAGGGGTTGTAAGTTCTTGGAAAGGTTTTTGGCTAGATGCCAGAAAGCTTGGTAAGAGCTAAAACTTGAACGTTCAGAACATTTGCTATTGATGACGGAGTTATTGGCTAGTAGAAGAACAGACTTGGCATGATTCCAAGATGAACCATAAGAAGCACGAGATTCTTGAGTTTGCAAGCAACAGTTCCGTTTAAAATCTTCCTCTTTATTGCAGACTGCAATGAGTAAACCGATTGTGTTGTGAGTTAGTCTGAGAGAAAGAAAATGGGATGTATGCTCCCATGCCCGAAAGGATTACCTCAGTAATGCACTTGGCACTCTCTGAGGGTCCCCAGCCATGGAAGCAAAAATCGTGCCATGGAAAATCAAAGAAGTACTGCTGAAGAGCACCCCAGTCAGCAGCCTCAAAAGGCCACAAATGCCGTCGGTTGGGGGGGAGGGGAGGGGGGGGGGGGGCGGTCAGAGGGTTGTACTGGTGAGACAGGACAGGTATAGATATATATAGATATACGGTTGTGATTGGAGGAGCCAAACGGAGAGAGAAGATTTACAGTGTAAGCGGAAGGATTAGAGTTACAAATAGGTCAAGAGTGTTGGGCCGATCTCCATCGCGGTCCGGGGTATGGGTGGTGTACTGAACTAACTGCTCTAGGTCATTTCAGTACATCACTACTGCATAAAGAGGAAAGCCTGATGTAGCTTTATCTAGGAATGTATGATGAGTAATGACTAACTTCCTTAAATCCTTAGTCTTTGTAACTTGACCGGAAGAGTTTGTTTGTGAGTATTCTTCCGAACTAATATAAGGTCAGGATTTGGAAAACAGAAAATAATCTGGGGGCATATCTTCGTTACAGTACTTTCACTAAGCACTCTTCTGGGAGAACACTGGAAGATGATCCTTTTGGAATAGGCGTTACGTTAGCAGAACGCCAACATAATGGGAAAATGCCCCGACGGATTAAAATTCTAAAAATAACAGCAAGTTTAGGGGCCAAAAGTTTGCTAATCCCTTTAAAATATAGAGGGAAAAAAACAGTAGGGTCGGTACCCCCAAAAGAATCCAAATCATTCAAGAGAGCTTGTAATTAAATAGATCTAAATGCAAAAGATGTAAATTTAGGTTCAGGAGAACAAGAATGAGGTAATGCAACCTCAGAGTCACTCTGCTTACTCTCAAAAACGGAAGCTAAGAGTTTTGCTTTCTCACAGGGGTCAAATGTGACCGAGCCATCCGGTTTATACAGTGGTGGCAAAGAATTATCAACACCAAACAAACTTTTTCAAAGCTGACCACCATTTGTGTGGTTGAGTTGCACCAGTCAGAATAGCTTTCAGATGGTTGTTGTACTCAGCTTCCGCTAAAGAATATATTCGCTGGGCATCCAAACACAAACTAACATAATTCTCCCAACAAAGTCGTGTACGAAAGCGTGTCCATGAACGAAATGCAGTCTGCTTTACCCGCTGTGCCTGCCTGCAATCTTCATTGAACCAGGCTTTATCCCTCGGCCTGGTCTTTATAATCTTACTTGGGACTCTCCTATTACCTATATCGAGGAGGAGATTGTTATACATTGTATTAGGCACTTTTGACTTAGAATATGGTTTTTCACATTGCATTTTGTACTCATGTTTATCGTATTCTAACTCTCTTTTATCGCCTTTTATCACAGTCTTCATTGTTCACAGTTTTATAAGTTTATGATATATTTAAAATTATTGGTGTCCGTCACTATTTTACGTATTTTGAGTGTCACTATCACTTACATATTGTGTTCGGCACTCTGTATATATATATTTACACGTTGTTTTTGTACACACACTTCACTTTTGATAGCGTCTTTTATCGCAGTCTTTGCACACATTGTTTTAGAAATGTTAAAGGGTGTGATACTCCCTGAAGCAGATGGGGAAACACAGTGCAACATCACAATCTACGTACAAGTAGTACCTGGTATCTGTTCTTGAAGGGGGCCTCTGTGTCGTGTTCCGGCACACATCACACCATCTGTGGGGTCTTTCATTGCCAGTGTGGGAGGCACAAAGTCAGGGAAGTGGCATTCTGTCAGCCTAGCAATCCCTTCTGGTGCTGGCTGTCGATATTTGGGGCGTTGCTGGACGTGGGCGGCAGTCGTATTCTTCAATAATAACTGCCTCGACAATTCGATGCAGAAATTCTCCATAGTTTCCTGTTTGCCAGTGATTGTTGAGTAGAGGATGTGGCAGTTGTACAGGGTTATATCGAGGAGGTGAAAGAATAACTTCTTATAGCACCTCATCGTCTTCCTCGCACACTCGAATGATGAGATGACAGCATCAGATTTGACCACCAGACACATGTTGATGTTGTAGTTGCAGATGGCCAAAGGTTTCCAGATTATTCCACCTGTTGCTTTGTCATGACATCTGCTGTCTTGTCCTGGACAACATGAGGGACTATTTCACGCTTGGTTGGTAGCTGGGTTATGAACACACGATTCCTCCGGATGGTGCTACAGACTCCTGTAGTGCGGCTATGCAGGTACTTGGCAAGGATGGGGCTGGTATACCAATTGACCAGGTACAATATGTGGCCCCTGTCTAAGTAATCCTGCATCATGGTGATCATGTACGTCCTCGAATCCACCAGTTCGGTCCTTCTTCCCATGTACAGAATAATGTCCTGGATGTAGCCAGTGCAACAGTTTCATGCCATAACGATGTAGTTTGCTGGGCATGTACTGCCAAATGCCAATATTTCCCTTCCACGGCAGCAAACACTCATCAATTATAAGTTTTTGGTGGGGTCTAAAGACGGCAGCAAACTTCACCTTTAGGAACACGAAGATGGATCTTATCCTCTCCATGGGGTCCTTCATAGCTCTGGGTTGTTCCTGGTTTCTTGTGTGGCTTGCCAGGCTATCAATGAAGTGAAGGTTCCCCATTAATTATGGATGAGAACCTGTTCCTGCTCATGATTATGCCAAAGATGAGGGTATGGACAAGGGAATCCAGTACTTCTTTATTGATGATTTCTTCGTCAACCCCATCAGGATGACGATGGCCAGGAACGTGTAGAATTCTGGGACGTCTAGAGTGTGCCATGACAGTCAGGCAGAGTGTTTGAGCTGCTCTTTCCCAGCCATAAAAAAACATAATTATACCAGTTCGTCTGGTCAATATTCATAGACATGAGGTTTCCAATGAAAACCGCAGGAATACATTAAGTCTCGTTGTTTCATTGCCTCGCAATATCTATATATTTATATATATATATATATTGTGAGGAGAAGCAGAGAAGAGGAGAGAAAAGAAACACTAATCTACACAAACACTGGTATCTTCCGGCTTTGACCGATCGATACCTCTCGACTACCAAGACCAATCGTGGGAAGGGGAAAGTTTTATGGGCGTGTTGACATCTTGGAACCATGAGAAAGATTTTTCCCACGGAATGAGACGTTCTAAGGAGCCCGTGTGACTCTGTTAAAAGACTTGTGTGACTCTATTTTGCTTGCCGAAAGTTGGAGGGTAGGAAGGAGATGTGAGTTAGGAAATAAGGTTGGGAAGGCAGTGTCGCCCTGAGCCAGGCGGAGCACGGTGGTAAAGAATCTCCCTCGCTCTGAGCCTGTCCGTCTTGCCTTGCTTGCTGATCCCTACTTTCGTGAGTTGAGACACTTACAGTAGGTGAGTGTAATGTTTAGTATCCTTAGAAGGGAGATGAGACAGCAATAATATATATTGTGTATGTGTAACGAGCACTAGTGTGTGTGGTGCTCTATATATTTTGTGTGTGTTTTATGTGTTTGTTTAGTGGACACTGATTAGTTTCTTTGAGTAGATACGTCTTCCGAGCGTCATCTGACGATAATTATCTAAATACGGTAGCCTGTCAATCAATGTTAATTAAATATCTGTGAGTGGTGTTTTTCTGTTTTACACCGTGGTGACATTTTACGGTGTCGTGTGTTGATTTGTGATTGAGTTGTGATTCAGTTTCTTTTCATTTTATCAAGTGCGTTGAGTCACCGTTTTCATTCAATATTCTATCAGTGTGTTTATTCCTTTTCACAAGTGCAATTACTTAAAGTTTTCATCATTCGGTGTCTTTAGTAAATTCTTATTTACTGTTACTCTGGTGTTTCTTCTGGTGTATTTTGTGTTAAAGATCATTGCTTTGATTAACTGAAGTATTGTGCTTGTCAACCTGCTCGTTTATCCTAGTTAATTATAGTTTAATTAATACAAAATTAATGGTGTTTGATGTCATCCTTTTATACATTGTTTATATTTCAATAATAATTTTGGAGTTATATACGTAGTCAGATTGTGTGTTGCCGGTGTTTGAATTTTATCTCTTGGGTTCAGCAACGTAGGGCCGTGACAAGAAATTGGCGACCTTGCCAGTATCTATATATACAGTGTATACAGTATATATATATTATATATATATATATATATATATATATATATATATATATATATAGATACAGTATATATATATATATATATATATATATATATATATATATATTATATATATATATATATACAGTATATATATATATATAGGGGAGGTATGGCGGAGTGGTCTTGCCACTGGCCTGGTAATCCAAAGGTCCCGGGTTCAAATCCCGATGTATCAATGGGAAGATATTATTGGGATGGAATTTGTGCTGTACCTAGTATCAGTGCATTACCACAAAGCCCACCGAAACGCTAATAAAATACCTTCATTGTTCCCTGATTAAATAGCACTGTATGAGTATTCCCATATTCAAAATATGCTATAGGGGTGCAATGCCTGGTGAGTTATCTGCTCAACAGGTGGCGTTGCGAGTGTGTGTATGAGTGAGAGTCCGAGTGTAGGGGGTGAGACAGTGAAGCACGGGAACGATGTGTCTTCAGAGACGGGGTCACTTCGGGCCATGAGTGAGCACCGTACCTCATGTGAAGGCAAGATGGCAGGTGCTCGTTGTACTCTACGTGCTTCACATGTCTCACTCCCTAGACTGGAACAAGACCTCACGGGCTTCACTGCTCATTGTACAGCTGTGAATGTCCAGGCTCTCAGCCTATGCCCGAGTGGGAGTAAGTTGGAATATATAAAAAAAAAAAAAAAAAAAAAAAAATATATATATATACCGGTATATACAGTATATATATATATATATATATATATATATATATATATATATACAGTATATACAATATGAATAATTATATATATATATATATATATGGATGAATGGGTGGCCACGAACGAACCGCCCCCATGCACCTCTGTCCCCAGTCAGTCGATGCCCCTCCTCCCAACCAGCACTGCCTTCATTCATATACTTCCTCACTCCATCCTTCCACCTCTCCTTCGGTCTACTTCTCTCTCTCTGTCCTTCCACCTCGCTCTCGTACACCCTCTTAGTCATTCTCATACTTCCCATATGTTCCATATGGCCGAACCATCTCAAGTTGTTCCTTTTCACACTTTCCAGCACATCTACCTCAACACCACACCTCCTTCTTACTTCCTCATTCGTCTGTCTATCCCTCCATGTAACTCTGCACGCACTTCTAAAGTAACTACTTTCCACCGCTCTCACTCTTGGTCTGAGTCTCTTCCCGAACGTGCATGCTTCGCTTCAGTAAGTTAGTGTCGGGATCACCACACTGTCATGCAAGGACTTCTTCACTTCCATACTGACCACTCTATTTCTTGTTACTGCTTTCAACGTTCCTACAGCCCTCTTCCCCTGTTGCACCCTCTCCCGCACTTCTTCATCCATAGTCCCATCTTTACTCAACACACTGCCCAGATACTTTAATGAGCTGACGATCTCCATAGCTTGACCTTTCAACTTCACCTCACACTCTGTGACTTCACCTCTTTCGAAGACCATAACCTTGCTCTTCCCTGCATTTACCTTCAAATTATGTTTTTCGCACACTGTTCCAAACTCATTTACCAGACCGTGCAACTCCCATTCATTATCACTCATCAGAACTGTATCATCCGCAAACAGCAGTATAGGCAGCTTCCACTCATTTCCCTCCCCTTTCAGCGATACACCAACGTCGACTGCTCTTCCTAGTATTTCTTTCATGACTCCATCCATATATACAGTAAACAACCACAGGGACATCACACACCCGTTTCAACCCAACACTCAGGTCAAAGAACTCGCTCTGCTCATTCTCCACACGTACTGCCGCCTTTGCACCCTCATACATGCTCTTCACTGCTTTCAGCAACTTGCCATCTACTCCGTATATTCTAAGTACTTTCCACATGCCTTCTCTATCCACTCTGGCATAGCCCTTCTCAAAGTCTATAAAGGCAACATACAGCTTTTGTTGCTTCTCCAGATATTTCTCCACAACACAATTCAGGGTAAAAATCTGATCTACACATCATCTTCCCTTCCTAAAACCTCCCTGCTCATCGCCTAGCCATTTCTCCGTTCTCACTCTCACTCTCTCACTCACTACCCTACTGTACACCTTCCTTACTACGCTTAAAAGACATATTCCTCGGTGGTTACCACACACTCCTCTTTCCCCTTTGCCCTTATATAGGGGGACTATTATGCCAGTCTTCCAGTCATCGGGTGCATTTCCCAACTTCCATGCTAGTTTGCACATTTTCCATACCCATTCGATCACTATCTCACCACCATACCTCAACATTTCCTCACACACTCCATCTGCTCCTGGTGCTTTCTCCAACTTCACTCTTTTCATAGCTTCCCACACTTCTGACCTCCTGATCCCCACCTCCTCCTCCACTACTTCTCCTCTTCTCCCTCCCATACCATATCCAACTATGTTTGCTGGCTCTTCATTCCTTACATTTAGCTACTCATTGAAGTACTCCCTCCATCTTTCGACTCTCTTGCTTCTCGGCTAGCATTCTCCCATTCTCATCTTTCACACCCTTACTGTTTCTCTTGCTACCTTCCCTAACTGTCTTGACTTCTTTCCATGACAGTTTCTTACACCCTCCAACTTACACTCAAATTACTTCCAAGTTCCTCATCTACTCTTCTCTTACTTTCCTTCACTACTCTCTTCACCACTCTCTTTCTCTCCACGTATCTCGCTCGTTTCTGCCTTTCCAAATCTGCATTCCCTCTACTACCCAACCACTCTCTATACGCTTTCTTTTTGTCTTCCACAGCTATTTCTACCTCTTCCGTCCACCATGGTGTACCTTTCACTCCCCTCCCTCTTCTCCTCACTCCACACACCTCCTCACATGCTGCACAGATCTCTTCCTTAAACACCTTTGCTTATCTCCTCCACTGCCTCCATATCTTCCAGGTCGACCCCAGCTAGTAGTCTTTCTACTGCTCTCCTGTACTCTTCCCTGATTTCCTCCTCCTGTAGCCTCTCCACCCTCCTCACCATTCTACCTTCCTCTCGCCTCCCTCCAGCTCTCCTCACCCACTTCTTTTGTATCCTAACCTTAGCTACTACTACATAATGATCAGACAGAACCCCTCCAATATCCCTATACACCCTAGCATCCATCACAGATTTCTTCATTCTTTCATCCACACATATGTTATAATCAATCAGTGACTTTCGTTCCACCACTGTCTTATCCTTCATCGTCCACACCACTTTCCATGTGTACCTGTGTATCATTCTGTGTCGGAAGAAGGTGATGGCTATCCACAACCTCCTCCCCACACATACGTCCACAAGTCCACTACTATTCCCATTCACCTCTGACGGCATCCCCCACCCTCCCACCACTCTATCAACTTTCCTATCACCCACATTACCATTCATATCCCCAATCAGAAATATTCTTTCGTTCTTGTCAAACTTATCCAGGCACGCCTCCACATTCACCCAGAACTCCTCTTTCTCTCTTACAAGTTTATCCTCTGTCGGAGCATACACACACACAATCACCCACGTTTGTATCCCTACTTTACGTGAATATATATATATATATATATATATATATATATATATATATATATATATATATATATATAGGCATAATATAGGCATACTGTATATATACATATAAAGGGTGGCGCAGAATTCGCTTACCCACTTGCCAGACATTGGCAACGCTTTCTCTCAGGATAAATATTTTGTATAGCAAATCGGTAGTCTACATGAACTGCGTGATGGATATTTCATTATAACAAACACTATCTTCACATCCATTGCATACATTGCCTTTTATATTACCTCGTTAAATGCAGAATAGAAAGTAGAAGCTACTTGATTTTTTAAAATAATATTACAACCAAACTTAAATAAATAATTATGAGTATAAAACAAATTACGCACAATAATAGTGTATTCACTTTGTAATGTATGCGTGTTTGCGATTATTTCCCGTAATTGTTCACATATGAAAACGATTGCAGAACACGATGGTGTATTTAAAATTGTTGCAAGTTTCATATATAGCGATAGCACTACTTTGATAGTGCGTGATATTATCTATAATTCTCAAGTAACGAACTATCAGAGTATGCTATATTATAATAAGGTCGATATATCAAAAAATATGAAACCTACTACAATTTGGAAAAAAAAAAAAAAACATCGTGTTCTGGACAAGTTTAGGAAGGACGTTTACCGATTAATAAACTACAGACTACCTCAATGAATTTATTTTGCTACCATATATTATCCTTAAACTTTATGAAATCGTCTAATATAATGTGTAGCTGTAGTCAAATAATAAAGGCGTCACCAATAAAGAAATAGTTAATTACACTTGGCTTCAAAATTTGGGATTCAATATTATTACACCATCCACACTACAGTTTTCACTCTCATAACTATAAAATGTATTATGCTACTCCAGGCAATGAATAACTTTGTCAACGAATAACAACTAATGCATAGGCGGTTGTGCTAGTGACCCTCCTCCGTGAAAAGACACACGTTAATAGGTCACCGAGTTGCCTTGGAATATATAGGCAATTCATTCGTATCGAACCCCTCGAGGAACAGGGTGTATGGCAATAGATAGATGGATAGACTAACATTGCGTTAGTATTTTTTAATTTATAAATAAAGTAGGTGTGCAGTTTTCGCATTACCAAAAAAAAAAAAAAAAAAAAAAAAAGTGCATACGCAACTCTGCGACCTACAATTCTGCAAGTAGTATTGAATCTCTTAGGTCAAATCGGTGTATATATAGTATATATACTGTATATATATTATTATTTGTTTTACTCACAGCCAGACTTAAACCACCGACAGTCGGAACAAGTGCCCATACTTTAATCCACTATACCACATCGTGATAGAGGATACTTGTGTGTAGTGGATTAAAGCATAGACGCTCGTCCTGACTGTTGGTGGTTCATGTGTGCCTGGGAGTATATACTGTATATATATATATATATATAATTACATTATTTTATGATCACATTGAATCTTAACCATTGGAATATTTATGTATAATAAGGTCAGCGTAACACTATTTTGTAGTATTTTGAATATGGTGTAATTCAAATTTTAAATATATATAAGAAAGAAATAGTGACCATAATCTGTGACCTTCACCATTCACCTTGACCTTTGAATAACAAAAACACAAAATTTAGACAAGCGTTGCATTGACCAACCGAATTTGCCAGCAAAATTTGGTGACGATACGTAACCCGTTCAGTACAGTTCTCTAGGTTTCATTTCATACTGGATATTAAGATGATTTTATTTAGTTTATGAAGGGCCTCCATAAAATTAGCTTTCAACTATCTTAATTAACCCTTTTAACTACCACAGATCCTCCATAAGCTCCACAAAATCGTCTTATTATAGCTAGAATACGATAAAAAAGACGTCACCGGTACACAAAGGGTTAAACAGTCTAGGAAGAGTTTAAAGACAATTATTAACACTCTTCTTTTGTTCTTTGACCATGACTTTTAACCTTAAGTATTATATTATAAATATATATATATATACAGTATATATATATATATATATATATATATAGGCTATATATATATATATATATATATATATATATAGGCTATATATACACTTATACAGTATATATATATATATATATATATATATATATATATATATATATATATATATGATTGAAATATATGTCATCTAAGTAAAATGCAACTAAAAGTTGCCAGCTTATAAAAAATTGAGTATTTTTTATAATGAAGGTTAGCTTTTGACCTTGGCCTGTGACCTTGACCTTTATGTAGGATTGCATTTTTGTTTCCTTTGATGTAACCCTAGAAAATCAAATAAATGTGTCAAATTTCATTAACCCTTTGGCTGCGGCTATGTTTGGGCACTTAAACAAATTTACGAAACAACAATATTATCTCAAAATGGCAAGTCAATTCCATGCATAGTGTTTTTAGGCAGCTTATCTCAGGAGAAAAAATACACACAACATATTACTTGAGCTCTCCTAATGTCATACAAAATTCGATTTTGAAAACATATTTTTCAGCTCAGTACAAACATTCTAAACACGATTAAAAACGATTATCAAACCACAGTGTATTATATTGTCTTCAGTACATTCAATATAGAGAATGTTCAAGTAGTGTTCTTACAATAATAACGCAATAAATGCAAATCATGCTCTACCCAACCGTCCCTTGAATTTGGCTGTGGGGGAGACACTCGTTATAGGAACCTGCCTTTTGTCTCCTTCATACCCAATGAACACAAATTAATAAATATACGAATGATATCCAAATTGTTGCCTAGGATACATACAGAAAATAGATAAATGAACAAATGTGCTAGAACCAATTATCCATTATCAGGGTGAAACATGCGATCTTGATCGTTTAACAGTTAAATGGTCAAATGGTCCATGTTGCTGTGAATATATTAAGAACAAAAACAAACAAAACACTTTAGAGATTCATGAAATGGGAGAAATTGGTCGATAGTTGGAGGGTTAAGAACGGTCACCCTTCTTTGGGACAGGTTGAATGACAGCAAACATCCATCAAGAAGGAAAGACAAGACAAAGATGTAAGAGTTTGCCTTGGCAGGGATTCAGCATGGATTTTTTTTTTTTTTTTGTACAACAATCATTGAGATTCCACAAGTAAACCAATCCATTGCTATAAACTGTGCATATTTTCAAACCGTATTGTATCATGATCCCGTATCTCCAAACCATCTTTGTGGAGCCCTCGGGGATGGCTTGCGTTCCATAATAGCCCAGTTGACTTACAAAGGCAGATGTAACCCCTTCTGTACCAGCGACGTCTATTATATTATATTAAAGCTACATTTAGACAATTTGATGAAGCTTAGAGATGGTATATGGTAGCTAAAGGGATTAATTAAGGTAGTTTGTAGACTTTGAATTGGTAGACGTCCTATCTAAGGTGGATAAAATAGGCTAATAGTAACCAGAATATAATTAAAACGATATAATGGTAACTGAAAGGTGTAAGAAACCCCAGCCATACAAGTTAACCAGATAAAGTGATAAGACTGACACATGGTGGCTCAAGGTGTTAACCCCTACTATACTGGTGACGTCCTTTACATTTAACCCCTACTATACTGGTGACGTCCTTTACATTGTATTCTAGCTATATTTGGACGCTTTTATGCAGTTTAAGAAGGATCTGTGTTAGTAAAAAGGGTAAAGTGAGATATTCAAAAGCCTGGCAATTGCTCGAAGCTCTTGTTAAACTGAATCAAATCGTCTAATAGTAGCCAGAATAAAGTTAAAAGGACGGCACTGGTACTAAGAGGGTTAACGTCCCCTGTTGCTGGATTTGACGTCAGTTTGTGTGTGTCTTGTGTTGCTTGGATCATGTCATGCTATCAATATTTCCCTAAAAAAAATCCTATATGTTGTCAATATATTATTATTACAGTACAACATAATGACAAATATTGGTTTTAATAAGAAAATATGACTTAAAATTCAGTCCTTGCCATTTTTTAACCACAAAAGCTACATGAATTGCTAATAATATTTGCTACTGACATGGGTTGTTGCAGCCTCAAGATTGTCACGAATGTGGCCTTAACAATCTCTGGCTATATTTTAAAATTATTATACAATGAAGAGTAGGTTTTCCAAATATGTTGAAAATGTAATTTTTGCACCATTACATAAATGCTAGACTCCAAATATTAAAACACGACGATTCCTTTTTTGCGGTATACAAAGACAACACAACTCTCTACTCCAAAGACCACTGTATCCTCTTGTAAATAATTAATAGTATCCAACCCCGCTAGGGAATATAACAATAATAACATCCCGATATTCCGAGGGTTACGTAAAACATACATCCCATTTTTTCCTAGAGTATAAAACCCCTAGTGCCCATGGCATGGGGTATGAAAATATCACAGCATGCCAGAATTCCGGGGTGAAAATAACATATAAATATTATATGTACAATATTCATTCCACATCAGCCTAGCCCACATTGTTACTTTATTAAGGCTATGTGTGTAAAGTATATACGTGTGTAATGTACATGTTAATATGCTTATCAAACATTACACGTACATCCGGCAATATTGTCCGACACACACCTACAGTATATGATACCTAAGCTTATATTTTAATAGGAGTAAAATTTTTGTTAGACAAAGTATGAATACTTCAATGGAGGATTTTTATGGATTAATTAGGTTGTATGCTGAAACAAAACGTTAAAATGATTAGTATCTATGTATGTACACATGCACACACACGCACGCGAGCGCATGTGCGCGTGAACAAAGCAATATATATTGAAATAATGATGAGGAACTTCGGAAACAGAAATATTGAATCACAACACAAAATATATGGCTAGCACGAATTATATAAAGAAATGAACAAATGTCATGAAGGAAAGAACTGTTTTCATTACATTACAATTGCTATGTTTAATGTAGCAATTGGCTAATACAGAGGGTTTCTTAAATAGGTAGGAGTTCATGACACTGCCACCATTCTTGTCAAATGCGATTTTGGTAGGTATTATTACACTCCTAGCACCTCCTTCACTCCCCCATAAATTGTGTCAACCTATTCCTTATGATATATAACTCCTTATTAATAATGTGCTCAACTCTAGAAACTTACAATAATTGTGGTATGGCGTTTTACAATTGTACCAAACACTCAGAATGACCTTCTTAAATATAGGATTAACAGCATGTTTGTGTAGAATACAACTTTATGTGGAATTTCCATTGCCAATTTAGTTACTTTTCCGCTAGATCTAGAGGTATTTGCTTCGATCTAGAGGCCAATTTTTACACCTAGCAATATGAATTATACGGTATTCTGGAGATTCGAGCCATTTTAGGTAATTTATAGGTAATTGCTTCTGCTTATAGCAATTGTCAAAATGTTATAATATCGTAGATCTATGAATAACATGTATATATCTGGCACTGTTAAATATGCATATGACATAAAATTATGTTTGCATATTTCTATTTTTACTCTCGGACTATATTTAGATATAATGCAGATATATAAACTTTCTTCTATTCAACTGCTGAGTTCTGGAACTCTCTTCCAGAATCAGTCTTTCCCTCTTCCTATGACTTAAATTGCTTCAAACTCTGTGTGTCCAGGCATTTCGGCTCGAACGTCCCTTGATTTTGGCCCTGTCACTCTTTCAACTCTGGGGGAGGCACTCGCTACAGGCAGTTCTGCCTTCTGTCTCCCTCACTCACATAGGGAAAACAAAATAAAAAACATGAATGCACTAACAATATGAAGGGTGTGTGTGGAATGAGAATTCGAGGATTGAGGATAAAGGAGATGGAAGAAGAAGAAGAAGAGTGAATAGAAAAATGTTCGGATGTCTAACGAAGTTTGATTGAAAGTGCTGGTATTGAATGAGTCCCTCTTAGCCGCCCCCCCCCCCCACACTATCTATCACTCTCACTCACTTTCACTTTCTCCCTCAGACTGATTCAGTATAAAATATTGTTCCTCTGGGAGGTCGCGGCCGATTGCTAAATTGATTCTCGAAAAGACAGATGAAGTAACTTTCCCATGAGTCAATCTCGTTGGTCCTCCAGGGATATTAGAACGGAAATAATCTTCAGAATTTTATATTATGTGAACCAAAAATGACTTAATAATTCAATGTGAAAGTCCGAGTTACTACATTTATGGGCGGTAATATTTAACTGACTTCATATATATATATATAATTATATATACTGTATATATATATATATATATATATATATATATACCGGTATATATATATATATATATATATATATATATATATATATATATATATATATATTATATATATATATATACTGTATATACATATATATATATATATATGTATATGTATTTTATATATATATATATATATATATATATATATATATATATATATATATATATATATATATATATATATTATATACTGTATATATATATACTGTATATATGTATATATATATGTTTCTAGTCTCTCAGTGGGGATCGAACCATCGACCATCAGGATGATAGCCGACGCTTTAATCAATTACACCACGGCAGTCTGCCGTGGTGTAATTGATTAAAGCGTCGGCTATCATCCTGATGGTCGATGGTTCGATCCCCACTGAGAGACTAGAAACATTTAGTGGCTCACGTGTATTTGTGATATATTCTCAATGTATATATATATATATACATATACAGTATATATATATATATATATATATATATATATATACATATATATATATATATATATATATATATATATATAATTATATAATTATACAGTATATATACCGTATATAATTATTTTTTAATTTGTTATCTTATTCCAGACATTCATAATGCGGTTGGAAAATAAATGCTTTGCTTGATATATATAACTTGAATTGTTTTTCAACAGTTAGAAGACTTTTCCTTTTGTGTAATTATACTGGTCATTTGTTGATTATCGTGTCACTTAATGATATTTAATACTTCAATTAAATTACCCCTCATCTCAGTACTCCAATAGGGGTCTGAGTAACGAATTATGTAATAGTGTAATAATATGTTTTAATTTGAATTCAAGTGACCTCTCAATGAGTTCAGCAACTATAAATGCCGGTTTAATTGATTCTGAGACCTGGAAGCTTGGCTTTACTGTAACTCCCAGATCCTTTACTTATGGTGCACAGCCAAGTTGTGATCTACTTATATTTCAATGCGCATGTTCATTTTTGCTTCCAATATGTAATAATTTAATTTGTTCAATGTTGAAGTACATTATCTAGTTTTCAGACAAGTATGCGCAAGTCTATTAATGCTTGCTGGAGTTGTAGTATTTCAGAGGTTGTCTTGATTTCCTATTTTCGTATCATAATTGTCAATATCATGTTTATTAACCCTTTAGTACCAGCGACGTGTGTTATACTTTATTCTTCCTAAATTTAGACGATATTATGCAGCTTGTAAATGATCAATGACAGTTTAAAGGGTTGGTTGAGATAGTTTGAAGCCTTATTATTGCTAGAGGTCCTTCTTAAGCTGAATAAAATTGTCTAATAGTTCCTAGCATATGATGAAAAGGACGTTCCTGGTACTGTATGGGTTAAACACAAGACAGGACCCAGCACCGAGCTCTGTGGTACATCAGTAAGTACATCCTGCCAGATGGATTTTTTAACCATTTATGACATCTTGATGTTTTCTATCTGTTAACCATTCGCCAATCCACTCTAGTATTTTCTCTTCAGTTCTGTGAACTTCTAATTTTATGAGTAGGCGCCCTTGTGGGTAAATCTAAAATGGCTTACTTAAGAATGGGAAAGGGGTGGGACCTTCTATATTTTTGTTTTGTTTTTTATCCTGAAAAAAAAAAAAGGCGCCCTTCATGTGGGTCTAATTTTTTTTTTTTACTAAAATCAAGGTTAATTATGTCGACTGTTTTGCTTTCATCATACGTACTGAAGATATCATAACAATATATAAAATATGGCTAAAACGTATGAATGTCTTCATTTTCAAGCAATGTTGTTAATCTTCTTTTACGAAATTGTCTTCTAGGTATTTGGTATCTAGTTATAATTTCCATAAGCCTGCATACTAGAGACGCTATACTAATTGCTAGATAGTTCCCAAGACATGATTTGATTCCTTCCTTACACTCTAGTGTCACATTTGCCAGTTTAAATCCAATTGGAATCTTTGATATTTAATTCTTAAATTTCTTCAAAACTGTCGGGAAGATTTTATTTAGTTATGTGGTTTTGTTTATGCATATACATGCTACGAAAATATATATACATAATGTATTGCACGTGAGACATCACTTGGTCGATAGTAATAGTTTTTAGAATATTCGCGTTTTCGTTTTGCATAGTTAAATTTATAGGAATCTATTAGTGAGCACAAGTAATCTTGATAATGTTATTACCTTCTTTGACGTCATGTCTCTTCTATTCAGGTTAGCAATATATTAATTTATTTAGCTTGGGAAGAAACTTAAGGATTCAAGGGGAGCTGTGGTGGAGTGGGCTTGCCACTGGACTGGTAATTCAATGGATCCGGGTTCAAACCCCGATATGTCAATGGGAAGATGCATTGTGCATTGCCACAAAGCCCACCGAAACGCCAAATAAATACCCTCATTGTCCCCTGATTAAATAGCACTGAATGAATATTCCCATATTCAAAATATGCCACAGGGGACAATGCCTAGTGATTTCATTGCTCAATAGGTGGCATTCTGAGAGTGAGGGTCTGAGTCTAGGAGATGAGACAGTAAAGCATTAGAGTGAGGCAGCTTCATAGATGGGGCTGCTTCGAGCCGTGAGTGTGCAACTAAGCCCCATGCATCCTGCGAAGGCAAGATGGCAGGGGCTAGTTGCAGTTAAAAAATGCTTCACATGTCTCACCTCTTAGATTGAAACGAGACCTCACGGGCTTCACCGTTCATAACGGTTGAATGTACAGGCTCTCAGCCTATGCCCGAAAGGGAGTAGTTGGAATATAGAAGAAAAAAAAAAAAAAAAATGTTGTACCAGTAACTCCCCATTTCATTATTGACTGAATTTACATAAGCAAATTCATGTAATCGACTGAAATGATAAGTAATATGCAAAATTTTAGATTTTTTTGTTTTTTTATTGAACCAGCGCTACTCTCTAAAACTTGGTTCAAGACGTATTGGGTGTATAGTCCATGAACTCCAGCTTCATCTATGCGTCTGCATCTCTGAAGTCGACCCTGCTCATGCTGTGGTTTTGGTAGATGACAACCCTGAGTGGAGGAGACCTTGGGTGAGACACGTGACTTATGGTTGTGGAAATCGACCGATCATGTCGAGAGCTGGATGGGATGGACCAAACCGCGAGCCTGTGACCTCCGGGCATGGAGTCCAAGGGTGAGCACAGCTTACACACCGCCACGACGTAGGCACCCGGTGGTTGAGTGAATTCCGAATCAAGGTGATTTTCCCGCATTGATAAATCACTGTATAGTAAGTTTATTATACTATATTGTCTCTCCTCAATATTTAGAAACTTCGTTTTCCTTTTTTTGTTTTTGTTATGTTTAGATAGCTCCATGTTTTCATTCCAGTCGTAGTTCATTTATTGATGTGGGTTTGTTCTCATTTGTAGTTCACCCAACTATATTATTTTACCACATGTGCCCCATCAAATTTGCTTTTATAAGAATTTTTCTGGCAAGTAAACCTATGCATATTGTCTTTATACTAAGGTTCCTGATCGTTAGTTTCTTTTTCTTCACTCCCATCTCGTACCTCCGATTATTATTATTCATAACAGGCACTTCATCCTCTCATCCACTATTCTAAAGAATAATTAATAAAACAAATTTTCGGATAAAATTCGAACATCAATTATTTGTCTTGCAGCTTTTCGGGAGTTGGTTGCATTGGTATCGGCAATGTAGGTAGATCATATTTCGTGCATACAATTTAGAAAATCTTCAATTAAAAGTAGTCATATGGAAATACATATGACTGACGGTAAAATCCATGCACTATTATTTTGTATTTTCCACTGATACTACCAACCTGCTTAACGTGTGTGCCCCTCTTGTACATCCATCCCATACCACCCTCTATTAACGTGTGTGCCCCTCTTGTACATCCATCCCATATCACCCTCTATTAACGTGTGTGCCCCTCTTGTACATCCATCCCATACCACCCTCTATTAACGTGTGTGCCCCTCTTGAACATCCATCCCATACCACCCTCTATTAACGTGTGTGCCCCTCTTGTACATCCATCCCATACCACCCTCTATTAACGTGTGTGCCCCTCTTGTACATCCATCCCATACCACCCTCTATTAACGTGTGTGCCCCTCTTGTACATCCATCCCATACCACCCTCTATTAACGTGTGTGCCCCTCTTGTACATCCATCCCATACCACCCTCTATTAACGTGTGTGCCCCTCTTGTACATCCATCCCATACCACCCTCTATTAACGTGTGTGCCCCTCTTGAACATCCATCCCATACCACCCTCTATTAACGTGTGTGCCCCTCTTGTACATCCATCCCTTACCACCCTCTATTAACGTGTGTGCCCCTCTTGTACATCCATCCAATACCACCCTCTATTAACGTGTGTGCCCCTCTTGTACATCCATCCCATACCACCCTCTATTAACGTGTGTGCCCCTCTTGTACATCCACCCCATACCACCCTCTATTAACGTGTGTGCCCCTCTTGTACATCCATCCAATACCACCCTCTATTAACGTGTGTGTCCCTCTTGTATCCATCCCATACCACCCTCTATTAACGTGTGTGCCCCTCTTGTACATCCATCCCATAACCACCCTCTATTAACGTGTGTGCCCCTCTTGTACATCCATCCCATACCACCCTCTATTAACGTGTGTGCCCCTCTTGTACATCCATCCCATACCACCCTCTATTAACGTGTGTGCCCCTCTTGTACATCCATCCCATACCACCCTCTATTAACGTGTGTGCCCCTCTTGTACATCCACCCCATACCACCCTCTATTAACGTGTGTACCCCTCTTGTACATCCATCCAATACCACCCTCTATTAACGTGTGTGCCCCTCTTGTACATCCATCCCATACCACCCTCTATTAACGTGTGTGCCCCTCTTGTACATCCATCCCATACCACCCTCTATTAACGTGTGTGCCCCTCTTGTACATCCATCCCATACCACCCTCTATTAACGTGTGTGCCCCTCTTGTACATCCATCCCATACCACCCTCTATTAACGTGTGTGCCCCTCTTGTACATCCATCCCATACCACCCTCTATTAACGTGTGTGCCCCTCTTGTACATCCATCCCATACCACCCTCTATTAACGTGTGTGCCCCTCTTGTACATCCATCCCATACCACCCTCTATTAACGTGTGTGCCCCTCTTGTACATCCATCCCATACCACCCTCTATTAACGTGTGTGCCCTTCTTGTACATCCATCCCATACCACCCTCTATTAACGTGTGTGCCCCTCTTGTACATCCATCCCATACCACCCTCTATTAACGTGTGTGCCCCTCTTGTACATCCATCCCATACCACCCTTTATTAACGTGTGTGCCCCTCTTGTACATCCATCCCATACCACCCTCTATTAACGTGTGTGCCCCTCTTGTACATCCATCCCATACCACCCTCTATTAACGTGTGTGCCCCTCTTGTACATCCATCCCATACCACCCTCTATTAACGTGTGTGCCCCTCTTGTACATCCACCCCATACCACCCTCTATTAACGTGTGTGCCCCTCTTATACATCCATCCCATACCACCCTCTATTCATTAATTCAAACACTTAACCCTTTGTGTACCGGCGACGTGTTATATTTTATTCTAACTATATTTAGAGGATTTTCTTCAGCTTAGGAGGGATCTGTGGTAGTTAAATGGAATAATTGAGATAGTCTGTAGCCTTGTAATTGGTAGAAGTCCTTCCTAAGGTGAACAAAATATCGTCTAATAGTTGCCAGACTATAAAGAAAAAGACGTCACCGGTACAACAGTGGTTGCCAGTTATTGTATGATATAGTCATAGTACTGTACTTTTTTCATACAGGGAGATTCCTCATCTGCAGGAAGTGTATTTAGGTTCTTAGTAATGTGTGACAGTGGTAGAAAACATAATATATATTATTAAGCATAGCATTTTATAGTTGCATAATGTTATATATTTGTTATAGGTGTCTTATTTTCGTATTTGTGCACAGTTTTATGACGCATGGTTGTGTTTCCCAAAGTTATTAACTCCAGTGTTCCTCAGGGTTCTGTCATATCTTTAGATATATTTATAATATTCATTATTGATCTTATAAATTGTATCTGTAGCTCTATTCACTCATATGCCGATGACTAACCTACTTCTAATTCTACTCACTTCAAATCTTACGTCATTAGGCCATGACACACCTGTCTTTTGGTAAATCAAGTATTTTCAATTTGGTCATAGATAACTTTGTTTTCAATGCTCCCAAAACCCATTGTATTCATCTATCTACTCGTCACAAACTTCCACACGATTATACATTACACTTCAGCAACACACTAATTAACCCTTCGTTGTCTCTCAATATTCTTGGTGTCTCTTTTGCCCTCTGACCGTTCTTGGATATAATCGATTATCACTACAAACCCCCATAGTACGGTAACCCAACTCTGTAATAACTCAACATTCAGTAAATATATTGCATGGTTGATACCTGTGCTGATGGACTAAATTGAAGATCTCTGGCATGTATCCTGTCGGCTCCATTCAGCCTGCTGTTTTAAGACGTTTATCCTCATCCAGGTGTCGATTACTTCCTGGCGAGTGATAGCGAGCCAGCATTGTATGAAGACATCTGGCTTCACCGGAGACATTTTCCTATCGAAACATTTACTTTTTTTTAGCCTGATGTCAAAAATATTTTTAAAATATGATGGCAGGAAAAAGTTGACACCAGGATGGGGATAAACGTCTCAACACACTTTCCCGTCTCCCTGAATTTGACCAACTCTACACATGCTTTGATTTTGGTGGATGACAATACTAAGTAAATAGAACCACGGGGAAGACCAGATCATTTATGATTGATATTTAATAATATTATACTAATGTTTAGATAGCATAACCCCCCCCCCTCTCTCTCTCTCTCTCTCTCTCTCTCTCTCTCTCTCTCTCTCTCTCTCTCTCTCTTACATAAAATATATATTGAACTCATTTCTGTCGCACTTTCACCTTTAAACCTAATCTTAGTTGGCAAAACTTAAAACAATCATATTATCCCATTAATCTTTGTCATCCATTTTGTCTGTATTAGCAATAAATATTTGTCGGAAATACACGTTATCTCCCCTTCCATTACAATGTGTGTTTTTTTTTTGTTTTTTGTTTTTTTTGTATGGCTAACATCAGATTATTTAGTTAGCTTAAGAAAGACTTCTTTTTATCAAGATGGTAACAAGGATTAACGTTTATGACATTTAAGAAATGAACCCCTTCAGCACCATGACGCCTTTTTACCTTTGGATATGGGTAAAATTAGATAAATTATGCAGTTTAAGAAGGACCTATGTTATTAAGAGGGATAATTGAGATCGTATTTACCCATTTGAGTCGTAGAGGTATATTTTAAAGTAAAGAAAATTGTCTAATGGTAACCAAAATATGATGAAAAGTACGTAATGGTGGTGAAGTTCTATCAATAAATTTAACAAACACATAATTTGACATGTTGATACAATACCATTATAATGTGTTATATTGGCTTACTTTAATACACTAACCTTCGACACAACTCCCGAGATAGATCAAATTGCTGTGAAATTACAAAAACTAAATAAATAAATAAATGTAAACGTAAATAAAATAAATACGTGACTATATTAAGACTATTCATATAGGTATACTTACTCCAGTTAACATCAGTATATCTCACAATCACACCTGGCTTAACTCAAGGTTTAGATTTAGATTTATACATATATACCGGGTATATATATATATATATATATATATATATATATATATATATATATATATATTAAAGACCAAGGCATATTTGTTTTTTACTAACTTTTTACTTGTTTTCAATATTTCTCACTGTATGTCTGATTTCATCATTCAAATGATATATTAAGTTTCCAAAGTTCATGATTATTTTCAATTAGGTGTTGAATAATACGTCAACTTTCATTTTGTTTGTCATATTATTTATTCACTAAACGTTTCGTGCTTTCTTTGCACATCTTCAGTAGATTTGTATCTGTAAAAGTAAAAATATTAAATTAATATATGTTTCTTCCAAATGTGAAATAAATAGTTAACATTTGTTTAAAAGAACAAGTAAGTGTTCTCAGGCATTAAAATAAATATATAAATATCACTTACATATCGAACTACGCTAATTTAATTAAAACACACTAGTTGTATAACACTAGGTCGGAGTTGAAATAAGATTGTAAACATGTCACTAAAATACACATGGGTTAATTATCAGGACTTACGAGTTGATTGCTAGCAAAACTGTGACTGATGTCTTAGATTGTATGGGGGGCTCTCTGTGTGAGTGTGTGTGCGTGTGTGCGTGTGGTTGTTGGGAGTGTTCATTGTCTAGGTATAGCGTTACATATGTGTTGTTCGTGTATTTTGGTTAAAAAGAGTCAGTACTCGATCTTGGCCTGTGGTTTGGTTGTTTAGTGTCGGTTTTTTGTCTCGGATTAGTAAGGTTTCTGTTATTTGGAGTCGTGTAGTGTCTTGGCAATACTTTAAAATCTGTGTGTGATCTGTTAATTATTTTCTACTGAGGGTGGATTTGTGTTGATGTATCATATGATATTTGATTCCGTCAAGTCTCCCGCGACCCCACCGAAGCTCTTACGAAAAAGGTCAACACGATCATCACAGCGTGCAATGCCGCCAAGGACCAGCAACACTTCAACACCATTACCGGTTCCTACACACCAGGATATATCTACTGTAACGTGAAAACCCATAAAGACAACTACCCAATTCGTCCCATCATCTCCCAAGTCATCACACCCACTTATGCTTTAGCTAAACAACTGAATCAACTCATTGCACCTTACATCCCTGCTAAATATTCTTTGAGGTCAACAGATCAATTAATTGATATCCTTCGTACCACAAGCCCTAGCGGTCTTCTAGCATCTCTAGATGTTGAAATTATCTTCACGAATGTCCCTGTCGATGACACAATCAAGATCATTTTAGACAACACGTACCACCATCCAACCCTGCCCCCCCCCCCGCCCCCCCCCCCCCCCCCCACCCTAAGATTCCTGCAATTCAACTAGAACACCTATTAAGAGATTGTTCCACAGAGGCTCCATTTCGCAGCCCAGACGGGAAGCTCTACCTTCAAATCAACGGAATCAGCATGGGCTCTCCCTTGGGTCCAACCTTCGCTGATTTCTACATGTGCCACCTTGAAAATGCTGTCCTACAAGATGAAACCCTTCGCCCATCTACCTACTGTCGCTATGTCGACGATATACAGTATATGTAGTTGTACATGATGAGAAACACTTACAAGCGTTGACGCACACTCTGGAATCAAATTCAGTGTTGAAATTCACCTATGAGCTAAGTATTAACGTCAAAATCCCTTTCCTAGACATACTGATCAGCAAAGAACAAGATCAATATACTACTACTGTTTACCGTAAAACCACTGACATAGGAAAGTGCCTCAACGCTCGTAGTGAATGTCCTCAGAGATACAAAGTGTCCGTAATTAGGTCATACCTACAACGTGCCTATAAAACTTGTTCATCATGGGTTCTTTTCCACCATAAAGTTAACAGATTTAAACAAATCCTTATCAACAATGGATACATTAATAACATTTTTGACTCTGAAGTTCCCACATTCCTTACACTTAAATTTAACCCTACTCCTGAACATCACCAAGACCCCAACTCAAAGACTCATAACCTATTTTAGTGTAACCAGATGACACCCGCATACAAAACAGATGAAAGAGTTCTGCGAGACATGATAACACAAAATGTATCTTGTAACAATCGACACGATTGTATAAATCTAATAATATATTACAAGAACAAGAACGTCAGTAACCTTCTCATGAAAAATAACTTAACAGGAAATCAAAACAACCTCCAGCATACCAATGTGGTTTATGAATTATCTTGCCCGAACGAAGGTTGTAAACTTGGAAACATGAACTACATTGGTATGACAACAACAACACTAAGCAGACGACTCACTATGCACCTACAATCCGGCTCAATCAAAGATCATATGATACAATAACACAAATCCAACTTCAGTAGACAAAAATTAACAGATCACACACAGATTTTAAAGTATTGCCAAGACACTACACGACTCCAAATAACAGAAACCTTACTAATCCGAGACAAAAAACCGACACTAAACAACCAAACCACAGGCCAAGATCGAGTACTGACTCTTTTTAACCAAAATACACGAACAACACATATGTAACGCTATACCTAGACAATGAACACTCCCAACAACCACACGCACACACAAACACACACACTCACACACTCACACAGAGAGCCCCCCATACAATCTAAGACATCAGTCACAGTTGTGCTAGCAATCAGCTCGTAAGTCCTGATAATTAACCCCTGTGTATTTTAGTGACATGTGTACAATCTTATTTCAACTCTGACCTAGTGTTATACAACTAGTGTGTTTTAATTAAATTAGCGTAGTTCGATATGTAAGTGATATTTATATATTTCTTTTAATGCCCGAGAACACTTACTTGTTCTTTTAAACAAATGTTAACTATTTATTTCATATTTGGAAGAAACATATTAATTTGTATTGTTTACGTTTACAGATATAAATCTACTGAAGATGTGCAAAGAAAACACGAAACGTTAGTGAATAAATAATAGGACAAACAAAATGAAAGTTGACGTATTATTCAACACCTAATTGAAAATAATCATGAACTTTGGAAACTTAATATATCATTTGAATGATGAAATCAGACATACAGTGAGAAATATTGAAAACACAAGTAAAAAGTTAGTAAAAAACAAATATGCCTTGGTCTTTAATAAATGTTCCCTCAATGAAAACAAACTGCCTACTTATATATATATATATATATATATATATATATACTGTATATAATATTCACATGTAAAATTTAGATCAATAATACACGGAATGGAAAAGACAAAGTAAAGAGTGAGAGAAAGAGAGAATACACTTATACACAAAACGTTCCCATCAATCTTGTGCCCTTTATACTACCACTGACTCTCTCTCTCTCTCTCTCTCTCTCTCTCTCTCTCTCTCTCTCTCTCTCTCTCTCTCTCTCTCTCTCTCTCTCTCTCTCTCTCTCTCTCTCTCTCTCTCTCTCTCTCTTTCTCTGTGTTCATGCTTTTCCTAATTATTCAATATTACCATTCCCTCTCAACCTGTTGGATTAGGAGATATTTTCATTGATGTATCTGTTTATATAATTGTCTATATATGTATTATTGGTTTCCCACCTAGACCTCCGTTAAGCTTTAATAATACCCCTAATAACCACCTTCGAGATAAATGTGTGCATTTTTTGGGTAGTACATTTTTCCAAGCAAAGGCGGGTTCCTCCTAAATTGAAGGCTTGCTGTCGCATCACCAGGATAAAATCGACACTTACTGTATATGGCACGAATGGTCAAAGATTCGCCAAACTAATGGGGCGAACGTCTTAAATCTCCAATTTAATGGGGCTAACCATTAGAGAGAATAAACGTCACCAACGTATTCCCTTGTCACTGTCTTCCATTTAAATGTGTGTTATACGAATGTAATAAATGCAAATATGAAGTCCTAGGGTAAAACTTCTCTTAGAACCTCTTCTATAGCCATACATATATTTGAAATTTAAATGAGGGAGGAAGCGTGAGAGAGAGCCAGAACGAGCGAGGGAGAGAACGTTTACACACAATAGGTTGCCATCAATCTTGTTCGTTTTATTCCATTTCTGACAATAGCCCCCCCCCCCCCCCTCTCTCTCTCTCTCTCTCTCTCTCTCTCTCTCTCTCTCTCTCTCTCTCTCCATATCACGTTTACTTCAAAATACGTTTAACAATAGATGAAGTTGTATCTATTTAGCATTACAACGCTCTACTGAAGTACTATATACAAGAACAACAATATGTTGTCCCAGGTCGAGCTATCTTTAAATGTTAGTAATTTTCAATAATAAGTGTACTAAATTCCTTGTACACTATTAGTCAGGTATTATCGCATGATGAATATACAGGTACTGACAAATATTTGTGAGCCCTTACGATTTTCCTTATGTAAATCTATCCCGTTAGAATGTTCAGATCAAATCAGCTATATATTAAGGGGAGGTATTTAGTTTGTACCCTAAATCTCCATCAAGCTTAAAAATTACACTCCCTTGACCCCCTTCAAGATAAATTCGTACATTTTTGGGTAGACAAATTTCCCGGCCGAAGGCCGTTTCCTCTTACATTACAGGCTCGCTATAGCTCGCCAGGAATAAATCTACGCCTAAATGGTACGAAATGTCTAAACATTTACAGAAATGGGGCGTCATTTCTTAAAATAGCCAAACTAATTGGGCAAACGTCTTAAAATCTCAATAGCAGTGGAGTTAAACATGAGGGAGAAAGGGGTTAAGCAAATAATCCCTCAAGTGGAAATCTCCCCTTAATAAATACATAATATGTATGTATTAATATATTAATACATAATATGTATGTATTAATATATTAATACATAATATGTATGTATTAATATATTAATACATAATATGTATGTATTAATATATTAATACATAATATGTATGTATTAATATATTAATACATAATATGTTTGTATTAATATATTAATACATAATATGTATGTATTAATATATTAATACATAATATGCATGTATTAATATATAGCTTGTTTTATCTTAACATCAATCTAAACTGATATGTTTGCATAAAGACAATCCCAAGAGCTCACGAACAATTGTCAGTAACTGTATATTGATGCTGAACAGATGTTTAAAGTTTGGAGTGTTTTTAGATCAATTTATTGGTACGCAATATATTGATGTTTTCAGCAAGTAGACAAAGAACATTCCGCAGAACATCGTAGCTTATTCTACTAGACGATAGAATATGTTTTATCTTTTGCTATCTTCATCTCTTAGTATTCGTACTATACAAATTATCAATACTGCAGCGTAGAATCACAAATAATCATCCAGAATTGGCTCTATTTAAGCAGTACACGACAATGGAACTATTACTGTAATACTATGACTAAAGTTTACAGTATGGCACAACAACATCAGAGCTATCTTTACTTCTTAGTTGTAATACTTGGGAAACTTAACTTGTATTTAGAACGTCAAAATCCGGTTCTAAGTCAGGGTGATTTCGGATTTACTAAGACGATCTATACAGTTTCCCACATATGATTTAGTACGCGTCGTCATCTGATGTATGAAAGGAAATTAGTATGCATGAATTACAAGCGTGGCTTGTTTTGATTATCAGTTGACTAGGCAGATGAGTTAACCACCGCATACAAAACTACACTCGTATTTCAATCATGCGCATTATATTTCCATTATAAGATCACGGAGAAGAACAAAACTGATTTGGGCAATTGTACATAAAAGTGTGTGTGTGCGTGTGCGTGTTTTTTTGTTTTTGTTTTTTGTTTTTTTTAATGCTCATAGTGTATATAATAAATTCCCAGACCTAGAAGAAATAGTTCTGACTGAAAATGTTGAGATATTTGTTATTTCTGAGTCCTAGCTGAACACTGATAACAGAGACAATGTAGCAGTGCATGCCATTCCAGGCTAAACAACGTTTGATTCCAGCCGAACAAATAAGCACGGAGGAGGCGTTCTGTTATATGTTAAAATATCTTAATCCTATCCCGGTCTCCAAAAAAACAATAAAACATATTGATAAAATATATATCCAATTGACAAACAAGTCGCAATAAAATATGACCCTTGGATTAATGTATCGACTATCCGCTTAACCATAAAATGTGGACTCATTGATTTATGGTAAATTTGCAAATATAACTAATACAAACGATATAGTGTTTTTTGGAGACTTTAACTTACGTGAACCGAAATGGGGTGAACCCCTGACATCTTACACAGGTTCAGATTTGTACACTAATTTGTTAGAAAGTTCATTACAGAATGTTGTTGATTCTCCAACGCGAGCCAATAATATCCTTGATGTAGTTTATGCTACAAAGGATGACTTGGCAACCCAAATAATAGTAGAAGAATTCAGTACAAGTGACCATTGAATAATTACCCTCAACATTAATGTTATTAGTACTAAAACTAACGGGAGCCACGAAAAAAAAAAATAGTTTTCACAAACTCAAGAAATAATCTTGACAAATCAGATTGGATCTTCGTAAATCACAATAGAGATATAAATATAATATGGGAATCATTCATGTATATATATATATATATTATATATATATATCATATACCGGTATATATATATTTGTTGTATATATATATATATATATATATGTATATATATATATATATATATATATATATATATATATATATATATATATATATATATATATATATATATATATATATATATATATATATATATGTATATATATATATATATATATATATAAGGAAAGCAACCTTAGTTCTTATTTTAAGAACCAGGTTGTAGTCTTTTTTATCTGCTCATGGCCGAGTGGTTACGTTGCCCAACTCTCCCACATATACCTGGGGTGAGTGGGTTCGAATTCTGGTCAGGATACCTCTCTCCCAACCTGTCCGACATCACCATTAGATATTTGTCATTCAGTGAGGTTCCATAATAGTACCAGGACGATTAAAAATCGTATTACTTAGCCTAGTTGGTGGGGGTAAAGTGTAAAATAGTCATGGTTGAAGTCTACAAAAAAAATCACCACGTGTTCGAAGACACAATGGAATGGCTGTAAAATATTATGTAAGCCCATTCACTCCCCCGGGGCAAAACATATCCATTTCAACCGAGTAGAACATTTATGGAATGGCTTGCCTAGCAATATTATAGACTACAGCACTGATGAAACCTTACACAATTGCTTAGACAAAATACAATAATATCTCGCCCTTAACCCCCGACTGACTGCGTTTATAGATGAATAACATAATATTTTAGGTAGTTTAGATTAAAGCAGCCTCGTGAGGATCGTTAGTTCTGATATTGCTTGCTTTCCTTTGTTGTTGTTGTTGTTGTTCCCCCAAGCTGCCTGGCCGAATAGCCCCAAGGCCCCAAGCAATTCCAAGGCCATAACCGAGCGCCCCCACAGAACCCTCCCTGCCGACCACAATAAAGCCTGGGTGACCGAAGCCACTCCATGGCGGGGAGCTGAGGAGGGTGCGGAAACGCCCGGGAAACCAAAGCCCCACCCAGGGCCCCTCAGCAATTATGAAGAGAAAGTTGAGGGGCAAGGGAAAAATGTGACACTTTGGCTTTCAATCTTGGTATATTGGGAGGTCAATCCACGGACGAGACACCGTCACTTGAGATCTAGAAAATATATAAGTAAAAGGAACAGTCAGAGTAAGCTATGGGTACGGCAGAGATTGCTCAGCTCTCACTCTGATAGACCAGCCCATCACCACATGACTAGAATCCAATCCTCTCAGCATCAGCTAGGAAAGGCCCTAGAAAGCCGCCTTTAGCGGGGGGGGGGGGGGGGGGGGATAGCTCCCCTATTTCAACCCCTTTCGGGGTTGGGCACCCTTTGTACTTGTTATATATGATCTTGTACATTTACATATTGATCCACTCATATGTGCTAAATATATTTTTATCTGGATGCTATACAGTACACTATTCTTCTTTGGCCGCAATTGGTCTTTACTTTCACCATAATAAAACTTAAATTAACCTTCATATTATATAATTTTCTGATTCACAGCGTCTGCGATTCTGCTCCCGAGATTCCGGATTCCTAAGCTACAATTCCGGTGATTATATCCGTGTGCATCAGGGCAACAGCTGCAATCTGCTGAAGGTATTGCAATTCCAAGGAGGCTGGGTAAGCGGGGTAATGAGAGAGATAGAGAGAGAAATTTCGTGTGTGTGCAACTGGGATTAAATAAACACAGAAATATATGACACGGACGAAAAAATATAAACACATATGATTTAAAATATTACAGCCTGGCTTAGTGATATATAAAAATGACAATAACATAAAATATTCTGAAATCACACACACACACACATATATATATATATATATATATATATATATATATATATATATATATATATATATATATACATTAGAGTGAGTAAATCCTAAATGGGGAAAGTTAAGAATGCCACACCAAGTCATAGCACATATGTTTCAGAGTACACTACAAGGAATATGTCACCTACATGCAGTGATATTCGAATCCTGATTGCTTGAATCTATAACCTTAAGACTAGAGTATTTACTGAGGCAATTGCCATGTGTGTGGATGTACAGGCTTCCTCTTCACTTGCTATTGCACAACGTATACATAAAACTAATATTCCATTCTTATTGTTCTCTCTCTCTCTCTCTCTCTCTCTCTCTCTCTCTCTCTCTCTCTCTCTCTCTCTCTCATAGTTGGCTGAATTAACATCTTAAAGCAATTTGAACATTTAAGTACCACATTATATGGAAATTATACTGGAGCGTTCTTATAGATGAACTTATTTCTGATACCTTATTCCAATACTAATACCGATTTTATATGATTCCATATAAGGTTATATCATTTGTCTTATTTTAAAATATTTCCTTCTTGCGTTTGGTGCTTTAATAATATATCTAATGGATCACCATTATATGCTACACATCTCTCTTAGTGTGTGTGTGTATACACTATACAGTATATATATTTATATATATATATATATATATATATATATATATATATATATATATATATATATATATATATATATACAGTATATATATATACTGTATATTGTGTTCTCACCTGGGATTCGAACCATTGAAAATTTGGACAAAGAATCCATGCTGTATTTAACTACAACACATTGTGATAGAATAATTATTTTTGTCCTATAAGGAGATGGAGAAATCCCACTTGGAGAAAGTATTCCATTTCATACGCTAGTCATAGGACTATTCCATTCCAAAAGTCTCTTCTTAACAATTTCCAGTTTGAAGAGGTTCTCATTATGTGCTGTTCATGTTTCATTTCCATACGAGAGTGTTGGGGACAGCACATTCTTACTTTTAAGAGACAACCAAGGTTTCCAGTCATCTAAATTCTCTGACCACTCTATCCTTGTATATCGTAAACAGCCAAGGTGACATGACACATACCTGCCTAACTCTTACTTTGACTTCAAACCTACCTTCACATTTGTCAAAGCATTTTCATAAAAAAAAAAAAAAAAAAAAATGCTACTGCCATTAGCAACACTATTTACTGTCAACACATACCAGAGACCCTTTTAATCTACTTTACCGTAGTGTTTTACTAAATCCATAAATGTGTTATTCTATTTGTGGCAAAATGTTTCTCTACCATCAATCTTATAGAAGCTAGCAGGTCAATGCAACCCCTACTCTTTCTGAAACCTCCCTGCCCCTCACCTATGTTATCATCCGTTGCTGTTCATCTTACCTTTTCTCTCTCTTTATAGTTAAACACTATATGTACTGACAATGTGAGCTTATGTCTTAAACTGAGTTATAGTAATATTGCCCATACCTAGTTTCCCATTAAATAGGCACGTCAAGAACGTTTGTTTGATGGCTAAATATGGGCCGCTATTCTTAATTTACAGTGTGCTGGCTTAATATTCCAGAAGGGTTGATAGCTTCTGAATTATAATTTTAACTAACTAACTAAACTACAAATATCGGATGGCGTCGTTAATGAAGCACTGCAGCTAAACACTAGAGTATTATAGGACAAAGGGTAAGATTAAACATTCGCAATGGTAAAAATTCCATTGAAATTAATATCAGGTAACAAAGATAGATGCATGTAAAGCTGACAATTGTCATCTGCGTAATTAGGCAGACCTCAACTTCCGGGTGTGCCATCGCAAGATTTTAAATTCAGCTAGTATCTACTATGGAGATATAGTGAAAATATCTCTATATGTTATTATGAGGAAAACAAAAATATTCAAAACTAAATAATTTGCCTAACCACATTATACACTTAATTGGCGTGTGAAGTGAATTCTCGTGAATTTGACGATCGACATATTTTTTCATAAATCGATAGACATTATCATATATATGATACATTTTATTATATATCTATCTATCTATATGCTTATGATGGTTTACGGTACTGCTATATTGCCTAAGGCTAAAACACTTTTCATGAATATCTCCACACACATTGGTTGTGTCAGTTTGAGTGTTTTTGTTAAAGGGATAAATATAAATTTAAAATGTCGAGTTGCCTTAGCCTACAGTAGGTATCTGTACAGGTACTCTTAAGGGTGGATGGACGTATATATTTGGATATATACCCGGTATATATATACAGTATATATATATATATTTTGTTTTGTTTTAATATATCTTTTAGTTTCCTCCCTAGACCTCCATCAAGCTTAAACAAAACAAAAAACACCCCAAGACCCCCATCCTTGAGACAAACTACTGTCGGCGCGTGTAGCCTAATTGCAGCAAAAGTGTTATATGTTGTAATATATTTATAATACCTGTATACTTCCAATGAAGTATGTTGTACTCATGATTTAAGAGTGATAAGAGTACCCAGCATGGTTAGGTTTATTTTTCTTCTGTTTACGAGGTAAACCCGGGGACGTTTGGGGTTTGCCATCCCTCTCTGTAGACATCCCCAAGTGAGGCCGGGAGGACTCCCTCGAGGGAGCCAGAGATGGGATCACATGTGTATAAGGCTGATGGTTGAGGGGGTTAGGTTAACTTTAAATATATCATTCTTGTCATTCTTTCCAGCAGGAGTAGGAGGAGAAGTAGCAGCGTGCGAATACGAGGACATACACCGCACTGAGGCAGAAGCAGAGTCAGAGGTAGAAGCATTAGTATCACGAGTGGAAGAGGTAGACGGAGTAGTAGAGTCAGAGAATGAGGGAGTGGTAGAGTCACAGTTTAACCCTTAATTAGCGGCGAGCAACATAAGTCGAGTTAAAAAAAGCTGGACTATGTGGCGGCGCTCGACATAGGTCGAGTGGCAATTTCAGCACGTAATGTGGCTGAGAGAGAGAGACAAGTGGTGGCAGGAGACTAGCGAGCGTATGACTGCTCCAGACCACCGCGGCGAACCTACTGACACAAATCTCAGCTCCCTCCTCCCTCTCTCACTCGCTACATACTCAATTATGTACCGAAACTACCGAATTACCTGCTTTTTGCACTCGCGTTGCACGGTTATTGCAAGAAAACTATCCATCATACAAGGATCGTTATGGTGTCATTCGAAAGCTCTGTTTATGCCCTTTCAGGGTTAGCTACTTGTGTTACGTTCTGGGTCTTATTTAGGCATGAAAATGATCACGTAAACAGCCCTATTTTGGCTAAAAACACCCCGCTGTGCGGTACATATAATAAACCGCATAGGCCGCTCGTAAGGTGTTAAACACTTAACTGTATCAGTGCATCCTGCAGACTCATGACCCCGTCCACTACATCATTCACGAACAGACTGGTTGGGTAAGCTTCTTTGTAATGCCGAAAATGCTGGCATTTAACCCTTCCTTCCCGGGCAGCATCTATAGAGGTCGATAGGCCTATCCGGGCTATCTGGCCAAAAAACGTATGTAAACATAGGCCTATTTTTCAAAATTTAACTGCTAGAGAATTCACACAAATCTTAAAATGTAGCCCTTACTTGTATATGTAGACTAGCATTGAGTAGAACTCTCTAGGTCAACTGGTTCAGTTGTGATGACGATTTCCGTGGAGATAGTTTTGCAGCGGATTTAGCAATATCGGACACTTAGAAACACTTCTTCTTCTTGCTGAGGCTTGGCGTCGCTCCGATCGGCTTTGTAAAGAAACGTTTCGCCGCGCGGCTTTCAAAACACGCTTAATAGGCTTTCAAGCTTACGGATTTTAAAAGGATACTCGGGCTCCGGGCCTTCGCAAGGTGCGTCATTATAAAATGCTGCCCGGGCGGGAAGGGTTAAATCAACGCAATGGGTTAGGGATATAGATTCTGACTGGACAACGTTCGTACATCACATGCACCATGTCAGGGAGTTTAATCACGCCAAAAGTCCATAGAACTGTTGGAATCTTAACACGTTCATCATTTGTATAACAAGTAATTAATCTAGCTTCAACAACAAACTGATCAGCCATTTCACCTACAATGTCCTGCTAAGTCATGGACAAGAAATCCCTGCAATAGTTCACACTCTTGCAGGAATTCATTGAAATGAGAATCTGCACAGTTACATCGTAGTAAAAGATTTTCACAACTTAAGTAAGTCTTTAACCTGAGAGGCATTAGGCTACAAGTCTTAACAAGGAGGTCATAACTAACAAGCTTCTTGACCTGATCCACTGGCGGCGGACCTGACACATGAAATGTAACGAAAGAAGCATTCTCGTTTGCAATCACATGCACTTTAGGAGGAGGATCACGCCTTTCTCTAAGGGGAGGAGGAGCGGATCAACATCCATCCCACTTCCCCAGAAGGGGGTAGTGAGAATCACACCACGGATGCCAGAAAAAGGGAGGAAGTTAAGGGAGGAAAAATGAAAATTTGCTAAGCCCTCTCAATCCTCTGTCAGAGAGCTGCGTCCCTGTCAGTACAGGCCCAGAGTGATCAGTAAGAAGTAAGAAAGCAAGGCTATAATAACTAAAAACAGGCTATAACACAAGATAATTATGATATTTTCAATAAAGGCATAAATGAAACAATGAATTAAGGAGCGAAACAGATGACGCACACCATGACTACATTACAAGGGATGTGATAACAAATACGTATATACAGATGGATAAAAATTCGGGTAAAGTTGCCTCCTTGAGTTTGTGAATATTGATTTGCTAATATTCTCGCCTATACACAACCTACCCATACATTTTGGTCTTACTGATCAGTTTTCACTATTGCCAGACATAAGATTGAACACCAGGCTCCGCTCTTGTGACAAATTTGAGCCTTTCTAGTGAGTGGGTGTGCATGCTTGCAATAGGTGTTTTGGAAACTCATACAAGTATAAACAGGTCCACTTCTATGTTTATTTGTTAGGGCTACATACAAGGTACAAATGTGAGGTTCAATTCATTTTACAGGCCATAACTCATAGTGTCTTCCAAACACATTACTTGCATCCTTAACTGTTAGAGTGGAAAATTAAAACATTTTTTTTTTCAATGAATATTGCTAAATTTAATTTGGTCTTGGACTTACTGCGCTAGTTTAAGTTTTAGTAAGCTCAGCCATTTAGACATGATTAATATGGATTTCAAAGGGGATATAATACATGTCCTCTCATCCCCATTATGGTTCCCTTTCTTTCAGGTTTACACATATCGCATCTTGATAATCTGGCTGCTTTTCATCACAATATTTTATATGTGCATTAGGGACATAATTAGCACAATCCAAAACAAACTTCATAAGGAATGATTCCCCATTTCCCCCCATTATTAGGGTATTTTGTGATATTATTATTGAAGGTTTTGATTGTTGTTGCCATTATCGTTCAACGTATTTTTAGTTTTCCCCTACACTTAGAAAACGCCTTCTCAGACCCCCTTCAAACTAGCATAAAATCGCCACCCATACCCCATTGAAGATATATATGTAGGCTTACGTTTTTTAGTAGAGATATTGTCCCAGCCAAAGGCCGGCTTCTCCTAAATTGTAGGTTCGCCCAGAAAAACAAAATTTGACACCTAAATTGGGTGAAGAGTCTTATAATTGCCAAACTAATGAAGTAAAACGCTCTAAAATCACCAAGCCAATAGAGTGATATAGGGCGGTTCCAATAAGACCCACCCCGCAACAGATAGGGTGAAAATAGAGTAATGAGGTTGCATATTTTGTCTCGTTCTCTCTCTCTCAACCCCTATCTCTGATGGGTAGGGAGAGCGCCTTCTGCGTTGCTATCCTTACCTTCCAAATTTGGTTAAAATTCGGTCCGGACTGCATTGTAGGGACCGTAAACTCTGTGCATTCTGTGTATATATGTAATTATGCAACGCTATCTTACTAACATGAATTAAACCCTTACAAAGCAGCCAGCTATGTCATAAATATGATGACAAATTATGATATACGCTGCAAGGCTGTAATATAATAACCCTACTCGCATGATTATTCTCTCTCTCTCTCTCTCTCTCCCCCCTTTCTCTCTCTCTCTCTCTCTCTCTCTCTCTCTCTCTCTCTCTCTCTCTCTCTCTCTCTCTCTCTCTCTCTCTCTGTTGTATTATTAACAATAAACATACAATGATTAGATACACCATTGTACGTAACTTTGTTACACTTCCGAAAGACGTTTGATAAGGTAGCACATCGATTATTGATACATACCGGTAGGTATAGTTCACCGGTGATACACATTTCTGAAGTATTTTTTTTTTTTTTGTATTGAAGAATACAGAAGTGTACTACTGTCTGATATAAACAAGATAGTGAAGTGGTGAACAAAACAATAGGAAATAGTGTTATGAACTTTCTCTCGGTGATGAATTGCCGCTGCTTTTGTTGACAGGTTTCAGTCAAATTTGAGCAAATTTAGTTTCTCAGTTTGTATTGGTATTTTGTGCAATTAACATATTTACGATGATTAATACAATTTTAAATATTACAATTCATGGTAAGAGAATCAACCTGTTTTACTTAAAATAATTGTGTTTGTTAAATATTACGTTCTTCTCTAAAATTCGTAAAGAAAACCAATTATTACGGCAGCTCCATTCCAGTAAAAATATACAGTATATATATATATATATATATATATATATATATATATATATATATATATATATATATATATATTTATATATACTGTATATATATATATATATATACCTGTATATATGGTGGGCGGGCTTGTGGTTTCGGTTTTGTTGCGTGTCTGTCTGCTGAGATCGGAACCTCTCTGGTTGGTCTGGGGCTGGGGGAGTGCTGGAGGGACCTTGGTGATCTTGGTCTCTGGGTCTTCTCCTGTGTGACCTAGTTGTGTGTGAGTTTGTATTTTGTTTTTGTGTGTTTATTGTTTTATGTTATGTTGTCCCTATTCGGACTTGAGTCCATTACAGTGATGTGGGGGAGGACACTACATAAAACCTTCAGTATCTTTTTAACGGTTAGAATATGGACTTTTTGTTATAGAACATTTTATGCTTAGAATACTGTCTTTTATAATTTTCCAAAGTGATGCCCTTTCCTCCTGGGACACACTATATATATATATATATGTATATATATATATATATATGTATATATATATATATATATATATATATATTTTATTTAATACATTCGAGGTTGAAAGAAATGGCAATTTCTGCGTTGGAAATTTTATTATTCAAAGTTTCCAGGTCTCTGATGAGTTTTCGCTGGGTGGCAGGAAGTAGATGAAGGAGATGAGCAAAATTCATGGTGGTACAGGGTTACATTAAAGTACATGAAGATACAGGATATACGACGCGTTTCACTGGACAACCAGCATTATCAAGTAAGGAAGGAATGATATAAAAGGTAAACAGGAAGGGTATATATAGAGGGTGGAGGATCAGAGGAGGCGGAAAACAGGGGGCAAAAGTCTGCTATTGGTGGAGGGGTAATCTAGGAGAGAGAAAGGGGGGAACCGCTTCACGCATGCGCACTGGATGCGGGATGGTGGTCGGTAGGTGGGGTCGAAGCTGATTGGCTGCGTGTCGAGGGGCGTGGCCTAAGTTGGCTTTACCAACATAAAACTTCACGAGAATGCCAGACATCGCACCAGCACCCTCCAGTTTCGTGAAGAACTGGTGAAGGACCAAATAATTGAAAAACGTGAGCTCGCCAACAACCTTCGTAAAGAACGAGATGCTCTTCTACGGATTTGGGAAGACGAAACCCCTCCAGACCACCTCAAAGCAGAAATCAACACAGCCCTCGAACAACTCCTTGAACAACACAGAAGACAAGCCGAAAACACAACCATAAAAAAGCTTGCCCGTCTTTATGGCGGAAACTTAAAACTACGCAAACCAACAAAAGGATATATAAACCTTACTAACACCATTCTGACCCTGGACCAAGAAGACCTCCTCAACAAAGGCCTCAACTGCCACTACAGCTCCAAACCTGGCCCCCACCGGAAACGCCTAGAAACGGAAATCCTCCTGGACGACATCCTACGACTCAAGAAGGATGGCAAGGTCACCACTACTCCCGCCCTACAACCTACTCTCCTCGCTGAAGCCGCCAAAACCAGAGGAACTCACCATAGCAAAATACTCAACAAACAACACTTCCAAGCTGGCAAACTATTAAGAGACAACCCCAACACCATCATCCGTCGTGCGGATAAAGCTTCCTGCCTCGTGATCCATGACAAGGAGGAATATCTTAGAAAAATGGACGTCATCTTAAGTGACAACACTAAATTTAAAAAGATCACCCGCAACCCAACCGACGAAATCAAACGTATTGCCAACACCACCATCACCGCCATCAACGCCAAACAAGGAGGGATCCACCTTAAAAAACTCGTCGGAGAATACACCCCTGGTTATGCGTACGGAACCATCAAAACACACAAACCTGGGAACCCCCTCTGCCCCATCATCTCCCAGATCCCCACTGCCACCTACCAGATCGCCAAGGCCCTGAACAACCTCCTCATCCCCTACGTGCCCAGCCAATTCAACCTTAACTCAGCCCACGATTTCTTGGAAATTTTACGAGACGCCCCCCGTAACAACAACCACACAATCGCCTCTCTCGACGTAGAAAGCCTGTTCACCAACGTGCCAGTGGATAGGACCATTGACATGATTCTACGTCGAATTTATCATTGCCCTGATACACCTACACTGGACATCCCGGCGAAGGCCCTGAAAACACTACTGGAGCCATGTACCAAGGAGGCCCCATTCCTTTGCCCCCGGGGCAACATGTACAAGCAGATAGACGGTGTGGCGAAGGGCAGCCCCCTAGGAGTTCTTTTTGCGAACTTTTTCATGGGTACCATCGAGGAAGAGCTCCTAGCTGCCCAACGACCCGCCGTCTACTGTAGATATGTGGATGACATCTTCGTGCAAATCAAGGACCTCCACGAACTACAGGAACTCCAGCGTCGCTTCATGACCTCCTCCGGACTTAACTTCACCTTTGAAAAATCTAACAATGGACAACTCCCCTTCCTCGACATCCTCGTAGCTCTGAACGACCATGGGTTCAAAACCACCGTCTACATTAAACCAACTAACACAGGACAATGCCTCAACGGCGATAGTGAATGCCCCGGCCGTTATCTTCTATCCTCCATCTCCGCCTATGTTAGGAGAGCCCTCACGCACTGCTCTACCTGGGCCGACACCCACCAGGAACTAGAAAGACAATCCCAAGTTTTAGTAAATAACGGATACTCCAACTCCGACATCTCCAGCACCATCAACCACCATCTTGAAATATGGTACACCCAAAGCCCTCCCAACATTGACCCCCCCATTGAAATTAAGATCTTCTACCGCAATTACATGTCCTCTGAACACAAAAATGACGTGGCTGTCTTAAAAGAAATAATCTCCAAGCATGTCCACCCAACCAACCCGGAAAACAAAATCAAATTAATAATTTATTACAAAACCCCCAAGACCTCCAACCTCGTTCTCCGCAACAAACCAGCCTCCACCAAGATAAAGAGCCCGATGACCGACGATCACGTCATTTACCAACATACCTGTAATTATGAGGACTGTGGACCTCATTCCTATATTGGTATGACGCAGACTCGTCTTTCACGTCGGTTAACTCTTCACCTTCAGGCTGGAGCCATCAAAGACCACTATCTCACCCCTAACCACCCTCACCTCACACGCAACGAGTTAGAGAAACACACCACCATACTCGATAAAGAAAGTGACCCAAGGAGATTACCTATATACGAAGCTTTATATATCCAAGCCTTACATCCCAACATCAACAACCAAACTCTGGACCTTCAGATCCTTCCTTCTGCCAAAAGGCACTACCCTACAGGACCTAACACCCCTCCTCGCCCCCCGGTGCCCTTGACGCAGCCCCCCGCGCTACCTCCTTCAGCTTCGTCTTCCGCAGGCGCCACACAACTTAGGCCACGCCCCTCGACACGCAGCCAATCAGCTTCGACCCCACCTACCGACCACCATCCCGCATCCAGTGCGCATGCGTGAAGCGGTTCCCCCCTTTCTCTCTCCTAGATTACCCCTCCACCAATAGCAGACTTTTGCCCCCTGTTTTCCGCCTCCTCTGATCCTCCACCCTCCATATATACCCTTCCTGTTTACCTTTTATATCATTCCTTCCTTACTTGATAATGCTGGTTGTCCAGTGAAACGTGTCGTATATCCTGTATCTTCATGTACTTTAATGTAACCCTGTACCACCATGAATTTTGCTCATCTCCTTCATCTACTTCCTGCCACCCAGCGAAAACTCATCAGAGACCTGGAAACTTTGAATAATACAATTTTCAACGCAGAAATTGCCATTTCTTTCAACCTCGTATGTATTAAAGAAAATTTATTACCTGGCTTTACCAACATATATATATATATATATATATATATATATATATATATTCTGCTGTATGCTATGTAAATACCTCTAAATATCATGTGTCAAGCAACACTCGGCTATTTCCCAAAATGTGAATATGGATAGGAGAGAATATACAATAAAGTAGGGCAATAGTTCAAGTTATCTTAACAATATCAGTAAATATACTGAAATTCCAGAGCAACTGAACCCGTGTACGCTTCAACCCTAAACCATAACCTGTATTAGATAATACAACCAACGTAACTTTGTTTTATATAATTCAACCTTTCTAATCCAAGCTTTGGTACTGGATCCAACCTAACGTAACTTATCTATGGCAAGCGTATTAACAATTACCAAACCATTAATTTACTGTATTAGGACGATACAAGGACAACACAACGCAGGGAGGCTTAATCGAGTATCGGACATTTTCTAAATCGGTAGTTAAAAATATTTTGTGGAAGGATAATAAATAAAGGGGTTGAAGAACAGAATATAACACATGAATGGCGGTTAATGCCAACATAAAATGATATCCTATTTTGCGAAATGTCAATTGAGTTGAAAAACCAAACAAACTATCGATATTCTCATACACAAAACGACAACAGGTATGAAGCACTTACATACTGAGATGACGGGACCTAGCCATCAAAAGACAAGACTAAGTAAGCAGCTGCTCACGTCTGCAAACATAAATTAATTCCCCTTATGCCGAATTGCTAGCGTAAAGACGAAACAAACTAAAATTAAGCCCTCCACCAACCCGGCTCAACTTCAATGGGACCCAGAAATATATGAGAGAGAAAACGCGCTCCTACCTGTCCCTCCTTACCTGCCCCAGCCGGAGCTCGGATATAGCGAAGAGCTCTTTATGCAAATACCGCATCAGTACCCTCAATATCACCCCATCGAGACTGATGGTAATTTGCCAAAGTGAACGAGCAGTAATAACAAACAAGCCGAATGTCTTTAACTACATTATTCACTAATCACCATCATATAACCTGCATATTTATCCCAAACTAAACTATACATAAAATCCTAATTCAACGCCTCAATACACTATGTATAAAGACAAAACTAATATACATAAATCAAGTATGTCCACCCGAATTAGCTAGGACACCTACCTTACATATTTTTAGTGCGACCCACAGCCTCGCAAGAAATAAAAAACACCTTTCTACCATGCCTGTGTTATCCTAAAAGACAAGCCCCTTGACTCAATAAATAAAATAGATACTACCTGACAGAAACAAGGGAAAGTTAGGCAACTCAGGGCAATGTTTTAGGGGTGCAGTTCTTCTCTGAATGATTCGTAAATCTAGAACAACCTTGAGTAAAACGGTGACAGTATCTACCTTGCTGGATCTAGCCAGATCGATCCAGTATAAACGATTCAAACAAGTGCAAATAGAAGTGACCACCTGCGGCGTGTGAAGCCAGTGACGAGCACTTTCATCTATCGTCAGACAACTACCAGAGAGACCATGTGTTCGCCAGACTCGCTATCAGGCTTCTATCTCTCTTCTCATTCTTTATGTGCTCTTTATTCAAGTATTAGTAAAAATTATTTCCAAACTAAGGGTTAATTTGATATAGTAAGGTTCACCATAACGTAATTAACGAAGATTGTTATTCTTCTCCTCTCCTAGTGACCTGTTGCTCGATATAGAGAGAACATAATTATACGCTTCTGTCTGTGGGATAAGGATATATATATATTTCTTCGAGCACAGGTTCCTGTATTCTTTATGGAGAACTATACATATATTCGTTCTGGATTAGAAACACGCACATTTACACGTAACAACCAGTGAACACTTATATTGATCTTGTTTTATGTAATATCATTAATGGGTACATAATTCATAGATAAATTGTTCACAGAGTGCTTTACCATTCAGTCTCTCAATTAGACTATCATTCTGATTTTCACGCTTTCTGAAGTTAAATTAATTTTGTGTATCACTTCGAGTTATATTTAACGCAATGTTGTCGAGAGACGCATTAACTTATCCGCCGACCCCAAATCTCAGTCACGCATACATGACTAATATTTACCTATAACGAGTTCATGAATTTATATTCATAATTATTACTCGTTGAGTTATTTGAGTTAAATATCCTGTTTATGTTGAATTGAATTAACGTTTATTCAATAGTCAAATAGTGTCTTGTTTTACATAAACCTTTAGTACTGTGCGTATGTCATAGCAGTAAGTACTATTTACCCTAGACGGAAACTAATCTCGTATTTCCCCGTTTTCTATCAGGACATTATTTATTGTATTTGTGAATAAATCTCTCTGTGTATTATTATTTATATATTTTAGTAGTAACATGCTGATTATTTATATGTTTTACTAGTATCAAAATCTGTATTCTATATGTCCACGTAGTACCCATATTGCTATTGTGACCATACATATTTCAATACTAATATTCTGTATAACTACATTCTGAATACTTAGAGATTCAGGGATATCTGTTAGTACCCTAGATTATCTAAGTTATGTACCCTAGCTATTAAGGAATAAACTTGTAAACCTTGATCGTGTATTTTGTGTCCAATTGATTATCATTGTTGTATACTGTTTAAACCAAAATTAGTATCCTCCCAGTGAGATATTTGTAGATCAACGTATAGCTTGTGTTCACTATAAAGCGTGACACATACTAATAAATGACAAAAGAGGAGTGAGTGAGAGAGAGAGAAAGAGAGAGAGAGAGAGAGAGAGAGAGAGAGAGAGAGAGAGAGAGAGAGAGAGAGAGAGAGAGAGAGAGAGAGAGAGAGAGAGAGAGAGAAAGAAGGGGGGGATGCAGTGGGGGTTGACGTAATAGGTGGTGAATAATGTAGGTGACTGAAACCTTACCCACCTACCGTTTCTCTCTTGTCTATCTCCCTGTTTCTAGGAATTACGTACACTGAATTTTAAACTTCTTTGGTGAGCGCATATACTCTCTCTCTGTCTCTCTCTCTCTCTCTCTCTCTCTCTCTCTCTCTCTCTCTCTCTCTCTCTCTCTCTCTCTCGCCCCCTACTGTGCATATATATACTGTGCATATATATATATATACAGTATATATTTGTTTTTCTTTTTCTTTTTCTATGTGATTGAGGGAGGCAAAAGGCATAACTGCCTATAGCGAGTGCCTCCCCCATAGTTGAAAGAGTGACAGGGCCAAAATCAAGGGACGTTCGAGCCAAAATGCCTGGACACACGGAGTTTGAAACAATTTAAGTCAAAGGAAGAGGGAAAGACTGATTCTGGGAGAGAGTTCCAGAGCTCAGCTGTTGAGTAGAAGAAAGTTTGAGAGTAACGTTTCACTCTTGGGTTGGAGAGTTGCACAGAGTAGCGGTGGGATCGAGTTGCAAGACGGGTACCACGTGCCCTACGTAAAGGAGGTGGTATACACTGGGAAAGCTCTGAGGAACACTGATTATTATAGTAGCGATAGAATAGCGAGAGAGATGCAACATTGCGGCGGAGAGAGAGAGATTGCAGAGAGTTGGTGAGTGGACGGGAGTTAATGATACGAGAAGCCTTCCTTTCAACTTTGTCTAGGAGAGCGGTGTGAGAGGAACCTCCCCACACATGTGAATAATACTCAATACAAGGACGCACTATGCCACTGTACAGAGCAGGAAGCTATGCAGGGGAAAAGAACCCCCTAAGGTGGTTGAGCACACCCAGCTTCTGGGAGGCTGCCTTAGGAAGACTGGTAATATGGTCCTTCCAACTGAGAGCAGAAGAAAAAGAGACACCAAGAATATTGAGAGAAGATGAAGGATTGATTTTTGTATTGTTGAAGGATAAGGGATAGTCCGCTGGGCGTTCCTTATGGGTAGATAGATGGAGAAATTGGGTTTTGGAAGCATTAAAGGTAACAAGGTTTTCTCTGCCCCAATTGGAGATAGTATTTAGATCAGAATTTAAGAGTTCTATGGCTTCATTACGTTTTTGTCGTTGAGGGATTGCTGGCAGGGGCGTTCTGAAAAACTAATGGAGTAGTGTAAGGTTTAGTCGTCTGCGTATGAATGGATGGGAATTGAGGTACAGTTGAGGAGATAATTTATAAAAATTAGAAAGAGAATAGGAGATAGGACAGAGCCCTGAGGAACACCGGAGTTTATAGGGTGAGGAAGTGAACAATGGCCGTCCACAACAGCGGCTATGGAACGGCCGGAAAGGAAATTAGAGACAAAGGCACAGATGGAGGGATAGAAACCGAAGGAGGGTAGTTTAGAAATTAAAGATTTGTGCCAGACTCTATCGAAGGCTTTCGATATGTCTAGTGCAATAGAAAAAGTCTCACCGAATTCCCGAAAGGAGGATGACCAAGAGTTAGTAAGATATGAACGAAGATCACCAGTAGAGCGACACTTAAGGAAGCCATACTGGCGATCTGAGAGCAGATTATGAGAAGAGAAATGCTTAAGAAATTTGGAAGCAAGAATAGTTTCAAAAACTTTAGAAAGACAAGAGATGAGAGCAATTGGACGATAGTTGGAGGGTTGAGAGCGGTCACCCTTCTTTGGGACAGGTTGAATGTGAGCAAATTTCCAGCATGAAGGGAAGACATTAGAGGATAGACAGAGACGAAAGAGTTTGCCTTGGCAGGGAGTCAGCACGGAAGCACAGTTTTTGAGAACAACAGGAGGAACACCGTCCGAACCGTACGCCTTATTATTATTAAGCCCAGAGAGGGTAGAAAGTACATCATTAGAAGAGATTAGGATATTAGACATAAGTAAGAGAGAGGAGGGTGGAGAGGGTGGAATAGCACCGGAATCATCCAAGGTGGAGTTTCTAGCAAAAGTTTGAGCGAAGAGTTTAGCTTTGTCAGAGGAAGAAGTGATGGTTGTGCCATCAGAGTGGAAAAGGGGAGGGAAAGACGAGGAAGAGAAATTGTTGGAGAGGTTTTTGGCTAGATGCCAAAAAGCTTGGGAAGAGCTAGAGTAGGATAGTTCAGTGCATTTATTATTGATGAAAGAGTGTTTGGCAAGTCGAAGAACAGATTTGGCTTGATTCCGGGCAGAAACATAGGAAGAATGAGAGTCTTGAGTTTTAATTAGTCGGTACCGTTTAAATGCTTCCTCCTTATTGTGGACAGCAGTAGAACAGGCGTGAGTGAACCAAAATTTGTTAGCATTAGTCTGAGAGAAAGAGAATGGAATGTATGCTTCCATGCCCGATAGCATTACCTTGGTAATGCGTTCAACACTCTCCGAAGGTCCCCGGCCACGGAAGCAGAAATCACTCCATGTGAAATCAAAGAAGTACTGCCGGAGAGCCTCCCAGTCGGCAGCGCCAAAGTGCCACAAGCGCCGCCGGCTAGGAGAATCGGCGGGCCGTACTGGAGAGATAGGACAGGTGACAGAGATAAGTTTATGGTCGGAGGAGCCCAAAGGAGAGAAAAGATTGACAGTGTAAGAAGAAGGGTTAGAAGTTAGAAACACGTCAAGAATGTTGGGCCGATCTCCGATGCGATCCGGGATACGGGTGGGTTGCTGAACTAACTGCTCTAGGTCATTTTGGATAGAAAAGACGTAGGCTTGTTAACCAGCTGGGTCAGTAGTGTGAGAGGAGAGCCATTGGCTGTGGTGAACGTTGAAATCTCCTAAGATGGAGATTTCTGAGAAAGGAGAAATAGATAGAATGTGTTCCACTGTAGAGCTAAAATAATCAAAGAATTTGAGAAAGTTGGTAGAGTTAGGGGAAAGATAGACAGCACAGAAATAGTTAGTAAGAGAATGACAGGAAAGTTTGAGCCATATAGTTGATAATTCAGAGGAGTCGAAATCGGGAACACGAGAGCAAGTGAGTTTGTTGTGCACGTATGCACAACATCCGCCTCTGGCTTTGAAACTAGGATAGAGAAAGTAGGAGGATACAGAGAAGGGGCTGCTGGATGTTGCTACAGACACCTGAGTTTCGGTGAGGAAGAGAAGATCAGGTTTGTAAGAGGAGAGATGATGTTCAACAGAGTGAAAGTTAGAGGAAAGTCCGCGAATGTTGCAGAAATCAATAGAAACGGTAACAGGCCGAGGTCCAGGTAATTTTGTGGGGTCGTCAGGGGATGGTCGGTCGGGTGTGGGGGCATTTATGGTCCCCCCTCCTCCCTGGGGACTCCGAGGCTGGGCAAAAATTAATATTTTTTTTTTAAATTTGGTGTGGAGGAATGAAGTGTGGTGTGCATGTTTAGTGTAGTGAAGTGGATAGGATATACACTACACTATACAGTATATATATATATATATATATATATATATATATGTATATATATACTATTGAGAACTACTATAGTAAGGCAGGTAGCCTACAACTATATCGATTAAAACTTAAAACCCTCTCTTCGTGTCTCGCTTTGATTGTTACTGTTTGAGAACCTAGAACCTTTGTACACAGGCGAACGGGAAAATTTAACAAGATTGAACGTACATTTAGGACATGAGTTATGCGACTCTAAAAGGGTCATAGTTAACCATTCGGATGTATATATGTCTCGTAGAAACAACTTTTACTTTAATTTGGCTTAGAATTTTGCCTCCCCATCCCTGCAACTTTTTCTGGACCTACTTCTCCCTAATGTTTAGCCCCACTAGTTTTGAGATTATAAGACGTTCGGCCCATTAGTTTTGCGATTTTAACACCTTTCGCCCCATTTCGTTGTCAATTTTAAGACCTTTCGTGCCATTTAGATGTCGATTATTTCCTGGCGAGCGAAAGCGAGCGTGCAATTTTAAGAGGAATCGGCCTTCGGACGGGATATTTTTCTACCGAAAAATGTACAAATTTATCTTGAAGGGGGGGTCTAGGGGGTGTTTTTCTAAGCTTAATGGAAGTCTAGGGAGGAAACTAAAAAAATATATGAATAAATGAATTAATAGACCAAACAAACGGTCAGTCTCCCCTTAAACCAGCAATATAATAGAATGAGCATGCAAGCGAGAACACGATAGCATACGAACGTACGCACGTACGTACGAAGTAGCCACCATCAGAGCAGTACTAAGGTGTGTCACATAGAGGTGCCTTTTAAGAGAGTTAAACTCTCAAAAGGCTCAGCCAATGTAACAATATATATTTGTAATCCATTTGTATATACATGTTTTTGGCTATATAAAATATTCTATTCTATTCTATTCTACCCCCTCTGATTCACTTTTTCTCCAGTGCGCAGAATGTATTTATTAAAGTCATGGGCTTTCATTGCTACGGTCCATCCATCCCCTTCTTAGTCGGTTTTCAATAGCACCCACAGGGAAATATAGTATATCTCCTTCATCCCCAAAGCGACGTTAATTGCACCAACGAGCCTATCTGAGTGCAGAACTACAATGTTAACACTTCCAGGACAATGGCATCCTATGCATTATACTTTCTTTCCCATTAGAATTCTTTAACCATAGTATGTGAATGTTGAAACATTCTAATGGTTCTTTGGGACTAAATATTCCCTCGATGCCAAGTGATTGTTGTCTACGGTAAAATTATAGAATAATATACCATAATGCTACAAATAATAAAACTAACTTTGCAACTTTGTACTAAATGGAATTAAGGGAAGATGGGTAGTTTTTCTGGTCCCCCTTTTCCCTCATACTTAGCCCCTTTGGTTTTCAGATTTTAACCCAGGACCAACACCGAGACTCTTAAGAGGTTTTACTGGGCGAAGGCGACGGGACTCTTAAGATCCAAGGCCTAAAAAAGCCTTTAAAAGACCCTAATGGCACTCAAAACAAAGGAATATGTGATAAAGTGAGATAATTTCCCTCCATACCTTCTATCCCTCCTCCACATCTGTCCAACACCCCCCCCCCCCCCAACCCCCCTTTCCCTCTTATTCCCTTATTTATCGGTTCATTTTCCGTGCCAATATCCCCCACCCAGTTTCAAGGTCAAAGGGGAGGCATATAGAGATCGTAGCAAGAGAGAGAATTCACTAGCAAGACATCAGTGTCGATAGATAAGTGAGAGGGGGAGGTTGTGTGCCACGCCGGCGCTCCTCTCATGAATGAACTGGTCAGCAATACTTCGTCTTTTTCACCCACCAAATACTATTCTCACTTGTTTTATTGCTGTTACATGTTAACATCTTCATAATAAACGTTAAATAGGCGCATACAAATAAGTAATAACTATATTTATCGTATAATGATGATTTTACTCGGGAATGAGCCTCCATACGTTCGCCTGGCGGGCACTTTCAAATACCATATAGCTTCACCGTTTAAAGATTAAGACGTTCAGACCATTAGTTTGGTGATTTTATGACTTTTCGCCCCTTTTCTTTGTCAATATTAAGACTTTTTGTGTCATTTGGGTGTCGATTTTTTTCCTGGCGAGTGATAGCCAGCCTGTAATTTAGGAGGAACCGGCCTTTGGCGGGGATTTTTTTTAAGCAAAGAAGGTACAAATACAGTATATCTTGAAGGGGGATCCTCTTTTTTTTTTTTTTTTTTTTTTGATGGAGGTCTAGAAGGGAAACTATAAATAAAAAATAAATGAACAAATCGACCAAACAGTGAATCATCCCCTCCTTAGGCATATGTTGCATAGTAGCGAGTAAGTACTATCAGTGTTTATCACCAAAATACTTCAAAACATTCACCTAAGTGTCTGTTTGGATAGCATACAAGATTAAGATATATGTCATAATTCTATGTTTCCAATATATAAGGCGTTTCTAATCTCAACTAATACATCAGACTCAATAATGTAAGCATTTACACAATGTGGGATTGACAAATCAAATTGGACATTGGAGCCGACGCAATAAAAACATGTAAGGTTTTCAACCAGACATCAGTTATCCATTAGAGCAGCACTTGCCTAGTATACCTACCTTTATTAAAAATTCACGCTCTACTTAGATCAATGAGACCCAGCTCGTAATATTCCTGGAGTTTTTCCTTCCAACATTTTGTTCTTTATCCTCGTATTTTCCCTTTGTTGCATCATCGCTTCCAGCTTGAATTTAAGTGTAGTCAATCCAGCATATCTATTTGGCGGTGGGTATTCCGTTAAATATTTTATTTTGTGATTGTATTTGCATAACACTTAGAGGTAAGGTAATAAAGGTCAACCAGCCACCAGGTCCCTAAGTTTCTGTGCAGGAGAAGTCACCACGTCAAATAGTTTACACAAGATCAACAGGGATATTGGGTCTAAATAACTTTATAACTTGTTGAGACCTTTCTTAACTTTGAATAATTTATTAGTTATTACCAAGGATATAATACAATGAGAAGCCATTGTGCTGAAGAATATGCAGAAGGTAGCGTAAAACTCTTGATTCGGGAGGTTCTTTCCGAACTTGAAAAACAAAAACAAAATACAAACCAAATAATGTTACCCAGAAATAATGCAAATGACATCAATCTACTGTAGGCCTAACTATATTGTGGTAAATAGTACACGATTAACCCATTCCTTGCAATGAGTTTAACAGTTAAGAGTACGCGCTGGTGGGCATTTTCCCTCTATTTTCGCTCATTACTCGTCTCCCTTGCACCAAATTCAAACGAGTTCCAATGAAAAGATTAGGTCAAATTCTCCCCATGCAAGTCTTCACTCATGCATTCTGAGCAACACGGCCTTGAAAATAATGAAGGAATGGTTCCTCCTCTTGGCCTTGAGCGTAGCCACTCACCAAACCTACAGTATAATTACCATTTCTCTCTTCCATCTTTGTACTTTACACTTGCCATAACTCGATGAAATAATGTGTTATTTATTAACCCTCTCCGTCTCATATGACGCGATCACGTCATATGGCTGTTCCACCCAAATGTATCATATGATGCGATCGCGTCATATGAGCCTAGTGAAGTAGCTCAATAATAAGTTATATGACGCTTCTGCGTCATTTTGAGCTCAGTAAGTTAAGCTATGTTAGGTAAGTTAGATCAGAATCTGTCGATTGGTGGCAACCCCAAATTCCTCCGACTTCTAACGGTCCCTCAGTGTGGGATCGACTATTGTGGGGTAAATACCGGGCGGTCTGCCAACCCGTCAGTAAGTTAACTATTCCTGTCTGAGGGGGTTAAGTAATGTGCTTAGAAGACAGTATTTAACATGAAGTGAACCTTACTTGCATACCTGATATATAGCAGCGTATAATAAATGTAGAAATAGTACTGTTGTTGGTGTATTTCAACTTTTAAAAAACCTCTTGCTTGGACACACACCTTCCCTAAATGGGTGCATGGAGCAAACTGAAATTCTATGGGTGCCAAGCTTAGAACCTCAAGGAAGCATCTAGCAACAAGCAGGGTGGGTTGGTCCAATTAATTAAGCCTATACTACCAAAATGTATGGGTACGACGCCCACAGCATAGGGTTCTTTTTACATAGGATGTACCAGTACATTGGCTGCAGTGATTGCGTTAATTAAGCTTTCCTTTAATGTGTTTAGATTCTGAGGACGATATCAATGAATTACACAGTTTCTCATAATTATCTAATTGTAATGAGCATTCTCATAAAATAAATAACTTAGCTTAATATTATTAAATATGCTTGCAAAAATGGAATGAGATGGATTTATACAGTAAAACTAAGGCCTATTTAACAAATGTTACGCTGGCCAGCTTGCCAGAATATGCTCGTACTCGCTAGCGCTCGCCAGGGCAGTGAAATGGGCTATAATAATCGTAGAACGATGTTCTTTCTTTCCTAGTATTCATGTTGTCACAGACAGATCAGAGGTGGTCTTCATTCTTGTCTGTGACACTTGGAAGTATTTTATATCAGTGATAGAGTATAAGATGTGTAGTGTGAAGTTAAGGAGAGAGAGAACGAAGGAGGCAGCGAGGTTGTATTATGTGCGTGTGTATGTACGTGTGCCTTCCTGGCTCGGGCGGAGTTTCCCACGCTCTTGATTGGCCGGCGGGCCTGGCGCGTCCTAGGATGCCTGCTTTTCATGACATAGTGGTCTGTGATTGGGTGCCGCTGTCCTAGTGTTGGTGCTGGGGGGGCTCCTGCCTGCGTGTCTCCTTAAAGCTTGGCATGGTGTGCTTGGTCCTAGACGTCCCTTGCAATCTGTCCCCAATCTAACCCCCTGTACTACTGTTTCTATCTCTGAACTTCTGCTTTTCCATTACTTCTCATCTTTATTCAATTACTTATTCCTTCTGGTTCTGCATACGACTTCCATAGTCGGCCAGTCGTATTACCATCACCAGTTCTCACATATATGTTTTGCACTAGCTTTAGGGATTATTAGTCATAGTCACATGGAGTCATATTATCATTGGGTGCTTCTAATTATTGAGTTGTTCTTTGTTACTATTTAATGCTAGACAGTGGAGGGTATCTTTAGTCGTTGTCTGAGTTATGTACATGGCAAGTCAGAGCCTGTACGACTTCGACAGAGCTAGGTGCCTGTAACCCTTGTGCATATTTTTCCTTTGTGAGTGTAGCTGTATACAAGCGAAAGGCTTTTGCCTACACTTACTTGTATGCTGGCTACCTCATTTTGTTGACCTTTGTGGAGCGCCAGGTAAGACCAGATACTTGAGATCTGGACTTACCAAGAGAGCCTCCTAGTCACTTAACGTAACATAAGGGAAATCTGTTCAAGGGGAGACAGTAGGCTACGAGCATGCTTGCGCATTGCCTAGCCTCCTGGTACCTTTTATGCCGCTGCTAGACTTTATTAGTAATAAAGACAGCATTGTGTTTATTAACTTTAACTGCGTATGCTATAGGAATTATTCACATATTCTTTTAGCCTAGGTTGATGCTTGGTGCACAACCCAGTATGGCTGTTACTTTGGCTAAGGAAGTACTGTTTTGAGTGGCTATTATTAGTGCTGTCACAGAGTTGTTGCACTCCCTTGTTTTATATATATGTATCCTACTTATTGGTGTATTTAAGATACACGCTTTGGTGTCCTGCCCCTGCATTATTTCTGTTCTATATTTGACGAGCATCTTAGAGCATCAGACGTTTTCAGAAGATTCCATATCTGTTTGCTGTAGGACTAGACTTCCAGTGTTTTCATAGAGCATTGAAGAGTTTAGTGTTGAGTACAGACTCACACTAAAGTTAACGTAAGCATATACTTCTTTATTAAATCTTGTTATAGTTCATTTAAGCATTGTTATTACTTGAGAGCATTTTATTAACGTAAAGTACTCCTGTTGTGAGTAGGCTTTGCCGTCACTGGAAAGCCTTTGTAGAAGTGCACTAAAATCCAGTTAATTGATACCCCGTTATCCAGTAGATTAACTCTGGAGGGTTTAAGTGTTTTGTTCACCGGCGTAATAGTTCGAGGGTTTGGAATTAGCGTACAGTTGTTGCAGATATAGCCTATCATCTAGTCCAATATTAAGTGCCCTTGTTTATTTCGTAGTGCCGAAACAAATGGCGACCTTAGACCAGGATATAGTGAACTGAATATTGCATTTTTTTTTGGAGAAATCTTATTGCCATTTGGGGTTGAATTTATTTCTTGCATTGTTGCCAGTGGACATTGTTTTGAGGATATATAGAACTTGTTGGAGTTTATTGGTGACCTAGTATTGCACTCAAGAACATCTTCGAATATTTTTTGTGAATAAAGCTACGCGAGATTTTGGCTACTTTTGTCTTGACTTGAGATTTTTTTTTGTTAACTCCATCATGTCACTGGACGGGTCTGAGCATAGTGAGGGCACAGTGCGAGAGACAGGCGAGGAGGTGGAGAAGGTGGAGTTGTTAAACGGCGTTCGGGTAGTGAACAATGAGGAGGATGCTCGGATTTTTTTGGAGGAGCCAGTGTCGGCGGACCGGGTGTTGGGGCTGGACATGTACGGACTGCAGTGTGTAGCCACGGTCTTAGGGTTTACCGGTACTACTAGCGGTTTGTCGAGAGGTGAGCTGGTTACCTGGGTGCTCGGTGGGGTGCATGGGGCTTCGGATGGAGCGGGAGCTGGGGCACCTTCGGCCCAGCCCCCATTCCACTCGACTCCTATCATGGCGCCCCCTCGGGCTCCGGAGCCGGGTATGTTCCCGCAGGCCGATGCCCGCTGGCGGTTGGGTGTGCCTCTAGGTGATTCACAGGGTGGGTCCTCAATAGTAGCACCCCCTCCTCAGGGTTTGTCTTCCGAGATGTTATATTTCAGCTCGAACTCGCCAAACTTGAGCAGCGAAGGGCTGAGCTCGAGCAGCGGAAGCATGAGGCTGAGCTCAGGCAGCAGCAGCAGCAGCGAGAGGCTGAGCTGTCGCTCGAGCAGAAAAAGCATGAGGCTGAGCTCAAGTATAGGTGTCAGGCTGAGTCTGCAAGGTATTGTGCCGATGTTGACCTAGAGAAAACGCGTGTAGAGGTGACAGGGAACCGGGTCGCCCAGGGGGGTCGACCCCATGACCAGTCCCTGTCGCATCTACTAAAGTTGGTTCCAGTGTTTGATGAGTTAGGAGTTACCAAATTTGTTCTCCGGTTCGAGAAAAAGTGCCAGGAGCACCAATGGCCCGAGGAGAAGTGGGCAGCCCTTGTTTCGTCACGATTGACGGGGAAAGCACTCAAGGCGTATGATGATTTACCCCTGGATTCCTGCGTGAATTATGAGGCGTTGAAAGAGGCTGTCCTGAGGGCAGATGAGTTGCAGCCAGAGACCTATAGGTTGAAATTTAGAGCTGTTCCCAAGAGAAAGGAGAGTACTTTCCAGGAACATGCTAGAGAGCTGTCAGATGCATTTGAGAATTGGCTAAGATCGGAGAAGGCAACTATTTTTGATGCAATGAAGCAATTAGTGTTGTTAGAGCAATTTTTAAAATGTACTGGCAGTGACTTGACTCTTAACCTGAAAGAAAAGCAACCTAAAACTCTGCAGGAGGCGGCTCAGATGGCTGACCTCAGGTTGTCATTGATTCGTGGGTGCGGGTCTGCACAGAGAGCTGAGGCAGGTAACCAGGGGCGTACCACTCCACCCCCCCCCCCGAATTAAGGACACAACTAATTACCAATTTAAGAGTACTGGTGCCAATTTTGATCCCAAGTCGAAACCCTTCCCGTTCAAGAAAGGCCAGGGCCCTTCCTCACCTCAGAGGAAGTCCAAGAGTGAAGTGGAGTGTTTCAAGTGTCATGAGAAGGGGCATATTGCGCGCTCATGTCCGAGCACACCGCCTACAGCAGTGGTGTCACTAGTGAGCAACATTGGTGTTTCTTTGAGGTCTTCCGTGTTTGCCCGGGGTAATATGTCGGTTGCGAAGTCACAGTCGGTGCAGAAGCAGGAGGAGGGCTCGTCACCCGTCCGAGATGCTTTTTGTGGTCTTAGGGGGCACGGCACTGTGAGGTGGGCTGGTGTGGAGCATAGGCTTGAATTGCTGCGTGATACGGGCGCTTCTCAGACACTTATTAAGAACTTCAATGGCAAGCCTATTAACGTGGCTGGGGTTGTGGTGGTTCAAGGTATCAATGCTACGCGGTCTTACCCGCTGGTCAGAGTGGAGCTTGAGGTGGACGGTGTGACACGGGAGTTGGATGTGGGTGTTGTGGAGAAATTGCCAGTTGAGGGGGTCGACCTCCTTCTCGGTAACGACTTTGCGGTGCTCACTTCCGAGGTTCCACCCTTAGTCGTTGCCGAGAGGGTGGCCGACACGAGTAGGGAGGGGCAAGAGGGGCTCGAGAGATCTCAGTCCGCTCAGGTGTCACAGCCTAGTACCCAAGTTTCAGACCAGCGGAGGAAGGGTCGGAAGGAGAAAGTCAAGGCTGGTCAGGGTTGAGAGTTTGGACCCAGCGACACTCCTTGGTGACTCGGTACTTGACCCAAATGTGAGCTCCGGAGTGGCCCCAGAACCTGTCCACGCTAGTGACATGGTAGGGCGTGATGGCACTCCGCGACAGAGTAGTTTCCAGGTACAACTAGAAGATCTTAGTCTTGAGAGTTGTGGGAACGGGGCTATTGAACTCGACGAGGACGGGGAAGCATGTCATGTGAACCTGTTAAAGGAGTTTGTGAGGCAACCACCTGAGCAGCCTACTGTCCCTGTGTTGGTCTGCAGCGGCCAAGGTGGAGAAGGAGAGGAGGGCAGTGAGGCACAGGTGGTAGAAAGTTGGGATTGTCATGTCTCGGCGGAGCAGTGGGCGGGGGACACGAGTCAGGTGGCTGTCGAAGCGCTTGAGCACCTGCCTGAGCAGCAGTGTGCAGCGCTCCAGCACCTGCTCGGTTCATACCCCACTGTTTGTGCCGAGCACCCAGGCCTCACAACTCATGCGGTGCACGATGTTCCGCTGGCAGGTCACTTGAGTGTTAGTAAACCGTTGGCCTCGTTGTTTCAGTGGTTCAAGGTGGGCGATGAGGCTTTGGCATGGCTGCCAGGTCAGGGTCGACCCATGGCTGCTAAGGGTGGTGGTCAGAATCAGGATATTGAGCAGATTGGTGAGGTTGGCTGTGGAGTGGATGCGCCCGGTCGTCGCATAGCCTCCCAATGCTGCTCTAGTCGAATGCAACAGCCCTACCATAGACCGACTGAATCTGGCCGTGGCGTTGAAGGCGGTGATGCTGCGCCGGCAGGTGTAGTCGCAAGGAATGCGGGGGTGCGCATGTATGGTATCGGCGGGGAAGCCTTAGCAATTATGAACTATGGGAGTGACTGCACATGTGGTACATGTGGTCCCTCTCATGACCTGGTTGTTCTAGGGACAAAGGTGGAGAAGGAGGGAGACTATAGTGTAGAAACTATGGTCCCGGCGGGGTTGTGGGAGGGCACGAGGCATGTTGTTCTTCGAGAGAAGTTGCAACCTCTTGTTCCTAAGCGCTAAGAGAAGTTGTTTACTAGGCTGTGGCAGTACGTCCGCATGTTTGTTGAATCTCCAGGCCTGATGTACGGGGTAGAACCCGACATGGAGGCTGGAGACAGTGTAAGGCTCAAATTGGCTCCCTACCGTATAAATCCTGCTCGACAGCCTGTTGTGAAAGCAGAGCTGGACTACATGTTGGAAAAGGGTCTGAGGGATAAGGGATATCGTAAGTGGTCGTTGCCAGTAACTTTGCAACCTGAGTTAAGTGGCAAGATCCGTGTGTGTGTTGATTGCAAGAGTGTTGGTGCATCATCCCTGACAGACGCCTATACCTTATCTAGAGTTGACGACCCCATAGACCGCATCGGGGCTGCCTCATTTATCACTAAGGTAGAATAGTGAAAGGTTATTGGCAGGTCCCGTTGCCGGAGAGAGCGAAGAGAAATGCCAGTCTTGTGATGGACTGGGCAGTTTATCAGTGTCAGGTGTTGTTTTGCTGCCGGAACACAAGTTGGATGTGTGGCATGTTAAAGGCACTGATAATGTTCTGGCTGATTGTTTGTCACGGGAGGGTATGTCTTAAGGAGCACCCTCGCCGTTCAGTCAGTGTTTGTTTGAGAGTGGAGAAAAATTAGGCTTGCCCCTGTAGTGCAAAGCCGCCAAAAACACTATTAAAAATAATACAAAAACCTCACATAAAAACTCTTTCTTTTGATAGTATATAAGTGCAGTATGTTACAGCAAGAATCTAAGACATGCTGCGTTTTTGTCTTAGTAGGCTAGGCTTGTTGAAGCTTGCTCGTTGAGCGTAATATTGTTAAGTGATACTATTCTTTTGGGGAAGTGCCGTGTAGATTTTTTTATATAATGAAGTGTTTTATGTTTGTGATTCTGCCTTGTTATCACAACTTGGGGGAGTAGCTGGGTGAGGCGGGGTTTATGAGCATTCTGTCTGGTCAGATGTAGCGTTTACCTGAGGTTAAAACGTCCCACATCTTGGGCGGGGTGTTACGCTGGCCAGCTTACCAGAATGTGCTCGTACTCGCTAGCGCTCGCCAGGGCAGTGAAATGGGCTATAATAATCGTAGAATGATGTTCTTTCTTTCCTAGTATTCATGTTGTCACAGACTGATCAGTGGTGGTCTTTCTTCTTGTCTGTGACACTTGGAAGTATTTTATATCAGTGATAGAGTATAAGATGTGTAGTGTGAAGTTAAGGAGAGAGAGAACGAAGGAGGCAGCGAGGTTGTATTATGTGCGTGTGTATGTACGTGTGCCTTCCTGGCTCGGGCGGAGTTTCCCACGCTCTTGATTGGCCGGCGGGCCTGGCGCGTCCTAGGATGCCTGCTTTTCATGACGTAGTGGTCTGTGATTGGGTGCCGCTGTCCTAGTGTTGGTGCTGGGGGGCTCCTGCCCGCGTGTCTCCTTAGAGCTTGGCATGGTGTGCTTGGTCCTAGACGTCCCTTGCAATCTGTCCCCAATCTAACCCCCTGTACTACTGTTTCTCTCTCTGAACTTCTTCTTTTCCATTACTTCTCATCTTGATTCAATTACTTATCCCTTCTGGTTCTGCATACGACTTCCATAGTCGGCCAGTCGTATTACCAGCACCAGTTCTCACATATATGTTTTGCACTAGCTTTAGGGATTATTAGTCATAGTCACATGGAGTCATATTATCATTGGGTGCTTCTAATTATTGAGTTGTTCTTTGTTACTATTTAATGCTGGACAGTGGAGGGTATCTTTAGTCGTTGTCTGAGTTATGTACATGGCAAGTCAGAGCCTGTACAACTTCGATGGAGCTAGGTGCCTGTAACCCTTGTGCATATTTTCCTTTGCGAGTGTAGCAGTATACAAGCGAAGGGCTTTTGCCTACACTTACTTGTATGCTGGCTACCTCATTTTGTTGACCTTTGTGGAGCGCCAGGGTAAGACCAGATACTTGAGATCTGGACTTACCAAGAGAGCCTCCTAGTCACTTAACGTAACATAAGGGAAATCTGTTCAAGGGGAGACAGTAGGCTACGAGCATGCTTGCGCTCTGCCTAGCCTCTTGGTACCTTTTATGCCGCTGCTAGACTTTATTAGTAATAAAGACAGCATTGTGTTTGTTAACTTTAACTGCGTATGCTATAGGAATTATTCACGTATTCTTTTAGTCTAGGTTGATGCTTGGTGCACAACCCAGTATGGCTGTTACTTTGGCTAAGGAAGTACTGTTTTGAGTGGCTATTATTAGTGCTGTCACAGAGTTGTTGCACTCCCTTGTTTTATATATATGTATCCTTCTTATTGGTGTATTTAAGATACACGCTTTGGTGTCCTGCCCCTGCATTATTTCTGTTCTATATTTGACGAGCATCTTAGAGCATCAGACGTTTTCAGAAGATTCCATATTTGTTTGCTGTAGGACTAGACTTCCAGTGTGTTCATAGAGCATTGAAGAGTTTAGTGTTGAGTACAGACTCACACTAAAGTTAATGTAAGCATATACTTCTTTATTAAATCTTGTTATAGTTTATTTAAGCATTGTTATTACTTGAGAGCATTTTATTAACGTAAAGTACTCCTGTTGTGAGTAGGCTTTGCCGTCACCGGAAAGCCTTTGTAGAAGTGCAATAAAACCCAGTTAATTGATACCCCGTCATCCAGTAGATTAACTCTGGAGGGTTTAAGTGTTTTGTTCACCGGCGTAATAGTTCGAGGGTTTGGAATTAGCGTACCGTTGTTGCAGATATAGTCTATCATCTAGTCCAATATTAAGTGCCCTTGTTTATTTCGTAGTGCCGGTCGTAACACAAAGAATAGACAAAGTTTAAGCTTATATACTAACTCTCTCAGGCTACAATCTGCAATGTACGTATTTGTGAAGGGTGTACCTTAACGCATGGATACATGCCGAACGTATTGGATATTTTAAAAGTCGATTGAATTAAAACTGAATATAAGTATAAATTTGGCTAAAATAAGTTTCGGTAGTGGCACAGCGACTTAAAGCCTTGGCAACAATGTTCTCAGTCAACCTTATCCCTCCCTTTGGTTGATAATACGAGATTCCTCAGTCTTACTCCTTCAGTGAAACAGGAAGGTGCACTAGCGATGGCTTAAACAAAAATGTTATCTCCACTACGGGTTAGTTTGTCTCAATTACTATATGATAGAGTTTTACATCTTAGAATACTTTTTTGCATTATATAGGTAGTGTAAGTTAATATCAGGATATGTTATAATTGGTTTCAGCATGAGACCGTTACAAAGCTAAACATTCTTTTCCGAGGATTGCCAATTTTTAAATAATCGTAACTAATTAAATATTAGGAGTAGGGACATGGGTTTGTTTTAGTCTCTTCTTCATACCACTAACTATAGGTATCACTATAATTTACAGCTCTAAAACATCTTATAACAAAATAAACCGGATATGATGAACATCGTACGAGTCCGAGCTACGGGAGCGTATACAATGTTGTTATTATAATCATATAAACTATTTATATAGTTTATATGATTATAATAGCAAAATTGTATACGCTCCCATAGCTCGAACTTGTACGTCGGAATAATAATTGAAGATACAAATGTACTATACAGCACAATATTTTTGAGAGTACGAATAATGTAAAACTAACGTACCTTATCGTACCGCCATCCTTGAAATGTTTTCAACGTAACAGCTAAGTGACCGGCCAATCACTGCCGTGTTACCCGCCAGCCCTGTCAGTGTTAACAGCCAGACCAGCTGCCACAGGCACAACACACTGTGAGCTAATAACTGGGTCCCCTACCAGCAATCCTACACACTTAAGCGATCACACACACTTGATTGCATACAACAGCAATGGACCTTTGGCTGCATCACCAAGTCCCACGCCATAAAATCAGCAGCGCAGCATTGTGAGGTTCATTACACCACCACCAATACAGAGAAAGGAGTCGTCTTTAAAATGTCTGCCTTTCACACCAGAACCACTGCAGATATCCATGACCTTTGGTGAACCCTAGCATCTGTCACAGAGCTGCCAGAGAATGTCTGTATCATCTATCTATCTATCTATTGCTGGACGCCTTACTCCCCTCACTGAGGGTGGCCATGCACAGAAGGCCCCCAAGCGGACCTATTCCCTGTAAGAGGGACAACCCGAGCCAGTTTACTGAAGGACTTACAGGATTGACCACTCAATTTAGGATCCGTCCGACTCCGAGGCCTTCTATGTATCTTGTTAGCACTATTTTTCTACAGTGGTGTTCAGCTAGTCCATCCACTAACCTGCTTTACATTTAAGTAAGCAGTACGGATTTGTATCAGGTTTAATCCCCTAGACAGATTGCCGACCAAGGCTGACGAGTCCCATCCACCTGGATTATTATAAGGTTGTCTCCCCTAGATGGGTTGCCAACCAAGGCTACCGAGTCCCATCCACCCGAATCTGTATCATAAGTCCCCTAAAAAATCTAAAACTAAACCTTCGAACTCTGGGTATGCATCTATTATCAATATGTAAAGTGGTGGAAAAGTTTGTTATATGAAAATAATACAAAATATTGTGAAAAGATAAACAAACATTGTACAAACTACAATAGAATTGCTATGACAGGCCCATTCCATACAAAACATATTTCCAAACATAATGTTTAAATATAATAAGTAGTAAATTTAAGGAAAATTTGAAAATATATGTAACTTGACAATTATAAATTGAAATGGTGACGCATTTCCAATATTAATTGTTATAGTCAGAAAATAATGCGCCAGTACTTTTAGAAGAAGAAAACAACATGAGAGAGAGAGAGAGAGAGAGAGAGAGAGAGAGAGAGATTTTTCATGGACCCTTTTGGCTAACTAATGGTGAAGCTGGATAGCTAGCCTATCGGATCCTGGCACATTCTCGATTACTCCCAATAAATCGCTCTCAATCTGAACTGCTACCACACTCTGTCAATGTCTCGATAGTTCACTCTCTACCCCTGCCTGACTATAATCTCTAACTGGCATGCTAATACTGTAACTAAACAAATCCTACATTTATATATCTATATTATATTAATTTCACCACAACACCAAACACCCCCAATGAAATTAATTAAAGTATATATGATCCACCGGGTTTCGAACCCGGGTTATCACACACAGATGTTTGCCACCTTAACCATTACACCACCAGGACGGTGGTGGGGCATGTATTCCTTTTTGTTTTGTCTGTTTTTTTTTTTTTTAACTAGTACGCGATTATAGTCTAGATTAGCATAGTCATAGCATTTCAAAAGAGTAATTGAAAATGTGCTGCCAGTCTGACATTAAGATATTCTTCACAAGCTGTATGGATTGCTCATGGTTAGCCAGAATGAAAGAATAACGTCATCGAACTGAAGGAATAAATATGCAACAGGATGATGGCCGCACATATAGCAGCAGCATATATCTACAACATATTCTAACAAATATAATTATAAACAATAATAATACATTTCGGCAACGCTCGTGTAAAATAATACAATGAAACGAAAAGAAGATGGTAAACAAAATGTCGCAAGGGAAAGTGGCAATTTCAACTATTGCTATAATTAATCACATGCAACTAGTCTACATATTACTGTACATTTAAGTGTCTCTTCATCATCCTTTATATTTTGAATCTCTCTCTCTCTCTCTCTCTCTCTCTCTCTCTCTCTCGCTCTCGCGCTCGCTCTCTCGCTCTCGCTCTCTCTCTCTCTCTGTCTCTCTGTGTCTGTCTCTCTCTCTCTCTCTCTCTCTCTCTCTCTCTCTCTCTCTCTCTCTCTCCTACATATTGAAATATAAAATTCAACAATACATTTTTACAATAACAAAGTTTGGGACATCTGTTGTACTGACGGAGGAGGAGGAAGAGGAAGGGGTTTGGGACGTGGAGGACAGGAAACTAAGGGAACGTGAAAACTAAAAAATATATAATTGTCAAGAAATGAGTTAAGCAATAGGAAGAGTGGTAATAATAAAACAAGATGATAAAGTAAATACTAAAACAGATAACGTGGCAATAGAGAGAGAAGACAAGAACGGTCGGTCAATAACGATGATATGACAATAAACATGCATCGAAGGAAATATTAGAGGAGAGAGAGCAAGGGGAGGTGTGGTGGAGTGGTCTTGCCACTGGCCTGGTAATCCAAAGGTCCCGGGTTCAAATCCCGATGTATCAATGGGAAGATATTATTGGGATGGAATTTGTGCTGTACCTAGTATCAGTGCATTACCACAAGCCCACCAAAACGTCAATAAAAATACCCTCATTGTTCCCTGATTAAATAGCACTGTATGAATATTCCCATATTCAAAATATGCTATAGGGGTGCAATGCCTGGTGAGTTATCTGCTCAACAGGTGGCGTTGTGTGTGTGTAAGTGTGAGAGTCCGAGTGTAGGGGGTGAGACAGTGAAGCATGGGAACGAGATGGCTTCAGAGATGGGGTCGTTTCGGGCCATGAGTGAGCACCGTGCCTCATGTGAAGGCAAGATGGCAGGTGCTCGTTGTACTCTACGTGCTTCACATGTCTCACTCCCTAGACTGGAACAAGACCTCACGGGCTTCACTGTTCATTGTAAAGCGGTGAATGTTAAGGCTCTCAGCCTATGCCCGAGAGGAAGTAAGTTGGAATAAGAAAGAAAAGAAAAGAAAAAAAAAAAAAAAAAAAAAAAAAAAAAAAAAAAAAAAAAAAAGAGAGAGTATAAAGGCTAAGTTGAGGCGAGAGTAAAGGGGAGGAGGAGAGTGAAAAGGTTTGCGGAACTATAGTCAGGGAGAACAATGAAGCTTGAGATATAAAGTAAGAAGTGAATACTGTTTACGATATCAATATGATGAAAGGAGGAGGAGTAGAGATGCATGATATACCGTATTTAAGGGGAGGCAGACCGTTTTTATAGACCCCCTTCTCCCTAATGTTTAGCCCTACTAGTTTTGAGATTATAAAGACGTTCGACCCATTAGTTTGGCAATTTTAACACCTTTCGCCCCATTTCTTTGTCAATTTAAAGACCTATCGTGCCATTTAGGTGTCGATTATTTGCAGGCGAGCGATAGCGAGCCTGCAATTTTAAGAGGAACCGGCCTTCGTCCTGGACATTTTTTCTACCGAAAAATTTACAAATTTATCTTGAAGTGGGTGCAGGGGGTGTTTTTGTAAGCTTGATGGAAGTCTAGGGAGGAAACTAATAATATATATGAATAAATGAATTAATAGACCAAAGAAACGGTCTGCCTCCCCTTAATACATATCAGTACACAGGAATGTGACTTTCTCCAGTCATAAAATGTGTAGGTTAGCTGGTTTCTACGTATACAAAAAGTGGTTATACAGTTCAGGGGCAGAAAACGGAACATAAACAAATGTAGTTTGCAAGACGAAAAACTGAGCAGGGATGCAATAGCAAATTAATATGTTGCAAAGTTGCCTGCACCCCTGTGAATCCCATGGAAGTAGTTAGAAAACATGAATTCCCATCCTGTAGGAAAACTTTCAAAACAAGCAGGAGCAACAACGATAGAGTATAGGCAGCACAAGTCATACTTACTGGTAATACAAAACACTGAGACCAAGAATCCCAGAGAAATATCGAGCTTGCATTGGCGATGGAATACAGCAGAATCAGGCAGCACCTGCTCAAGATGCTCTGCTTGAATTACAGATTAATCTAGGGGGGTTGAGTACATCTCAAATCTCGGTTAAACTCGTAGCTTCATTGAGCACTTGGAGTGGCAAATCTAACGAGCAGGGTTTGAGAAATGGAGAACCGGGACGAGAGGCGAGGTGTGGAATCAGAATGCAGTGTCTTGTCATCTTGATTCATCACCTCGAACTACGCTGTTAATCATTCCACCTATTAAACTTCTCTCTCACTAGGTAATTATTCTATTTATAATTGTATATACGAAAATACTTATGCAGTACTAACATATTGGAAACATCAAGGATGGTTTTTATGACATGTAGGCCACTTGATCTATTGGTAATGCAGGGAGACTAGATGTAGCATATATTTCATCCCGATTACACCTTAACACACATACACACACACACACACATACACCCATATATACTGTATATATATATATATATATATAGAGAGAGATATATATATATATATATATATATATATATATATATATATATATATATATATATATATATATATATATATATAATTATATATACACTGTATATCTGGGTTCTTCCCTCGACTCTTTATCTCTTCATCATTGTGTTTCGAGGGAGTAGCTCTCTATGGCATCCCCAATGTAAGCATACACCTTTGTCTGGTGGAATCTACAGTCATTAATGATCTCCTCAACTTTACCTCTAGTCATATCCACTCATATGTTGATGACTCTACCTTACACTATTCAACGAGTGTTTCACATGAACTTAGCATGCAGTCCCTCCAAAACTCACCAAAGAGGGCCATGGCACGCCAATCTTCTGATCTAACAATAATTTTTGATTGGGGCACAGAAAATCTTGGCACTTTCAATGCCTCCAAGACCCAATTTATCCCTCTATCTACCCGTCGCAATCCTCCACAAGACTATCAGTTGCTATTCAACAATACACAAATCAACCCTCTATTTTCTCTCAATGTTCTTCCTATATCTTTTTCATCTGACCTTTCATGGAATGATAATATTTTCATTCTTGCTAAAACAGCTTCCCAGAAGTTAGCTGCACTCAACCGTCTCTTTGGGTTCTTCACCGCCACACAACTTCTTGCTCTGTATAGGGGCAAAGTGCGCCCATGTATTGAGTATTGTTCGCATGAGTGGGAAGGTTCCACCCACACTGCATTTCTCGAAAGAGTAGAGGCAAAAGTGTTTTGCCTCATCAACTCATTTCCTCTTACTAGATCCCTACAATCTCTGTCTACATGCCACAATAATGCATCTCTTTCACGCCTTCATGGCTAATAGAACAATCAATGTTCCTCAGAGTCCTTTCAGTGCATACCCCTGCCCTTGCGGCGAGTGCGAGGCACATGCCTATCAACACAGTTCCACTCTTATTCTGTCCAGCTCTCCAACCCAAGAGTTGGCAAGTTTTCTTAGTCTTTCATCTGCTCAACAAGTCAACTCTGGAACAGTCTCCTTCAATCAATCTTTCTTTAATCCTATGACTTAGACTGCTTTAAGCTTTGTGTGTCCAGGCATTTGAGCCTCGCGTCCCTTGAATTTTGCTCCCTGTCACTCGTTTGGCTTTAGGGGAGACACTCATTACAGGCAACTTGCCGTTTATCTCCTTCATGCACATAGAACAAAAACATAGAATACGAACATCAATAACATAAAAATATCAATATTGCAGGCAACACATCGGTCACTTTTATTAACAATACACCGTGATATCACCTTCAACACCTGGCCATAAAGAATTACATTTCAAACACGAAATTACTGAGAATTTTTGGGTCCCGGGGGCGCGCTATTCATTTAATATTTGTTCTGCGGAGAATGTGCCTCCCTTCCCCTTTCCTCTCATGTGTTATTAATTTCTAACAGACACACGAGAGGAAACTGAACAATAATGAAATGAAAAGAAAGGAAGGCAATCATGATGGGCGATGACACAATGCGTGAGGAAATTATATGGGCAAGGGGAGAGGAAGGTAGGGAAACAGGAACCAAAAATGTAGGGCGAGGAAGTAAAAGGAGACAGATCAGGATACTAAAGCTCATCAGATGATTGGTTGTATAGTTGTTTACATACATACAATATGTACTTACTATGTAGTTTTTATGTATGGAATAAAAACTACTGGATTTAAAAATGATTGAAATACAAAAATGGTTTGCTATGCATTATTTATATAATTAGTAATTAATCAATCGCTTTATAGCACATTATTCTTGTAAATCATTCACATTATTATTACTTCTATAAATTGAATCATGAAATGAATATGCATTCCTGTTAGCAACTATGTCATGCAATCTGTAATATTATATCACTGTATATAATTAAATAATATGGCCGGTGATAAAGTTAGACCCATGCGTATTATTATTTCATATATCAAAAATAGATCAATTTGGCCCGAGCTGCATGGAACTGTGTGCAAAAAGTGTGTGCAATGTACTCTGAGATTATGGTCGTATGTCGCGGCATGAATTAAATTTATACAACCACATTGATTCCCCTGGTTCCTCACAACCACATTGATTCCCCTGGTTCCTCACAACCACATTGATTCCCCTGGTTCCTCACAACCACATTGATTCCCCTGGTTCCTCACAACCACATTGATTCCCCTGGTTCCTCACAGCCACATTGATTCCCCTGGTTCCTCACAAAACATCCGTACAAAGAGTAAGTTTTCTGTCTCTCTTGTTCACTAATATCAGACTCCTCCTAATAGGTTCGATATCCGAAATAACCTGTCATCTTTTGAGTTGGCTAATTAGTATTTCTCTTCCCCGATATTGTCTGTATATATTTTTCTTTAATAATATTTTCACAACCGATTATTCTTTGCTCTTTTAAAATGAGGACTAAATATGTTGAGTATTTTTAATCTTTGCTAACTGTAGGAGATAGAAGGGAGGTAGTAATTGAAGCAGTGGTTAATGGAGATAGGCTACCCAGACTAACCAGGTGGCAGGGAATGAATGGAAGGATTGGGAAGAATGAGGTGAAAAAAGCAGTGAAACAAATGAGAACGGGTAAAGCAGAAAGTGTGGATGGTCGCCAAGGAGCAGACCCAGAGACCAAGGATCACTAAGGACCTCCAGCACTCCCCCGGTCCTAGACCTTCTGGAGAGGTTCCGGTCTCAGCAGGCATGCACACATACCACAATGCCCGCCCATCTCACATCCAGGCATGACCCTTCATATACACCTGCTCCCCGGGCCAGGCACCTGACGGACTATTATCTAGTCCAACTGGCACCCGGCCCTCTCTCCCCATGACCTCGTTATCACTCACCTATTCACAAGCAATTCATTCCCACTTCTTTTGCCTGTTCTACAGTCATCCCTCTATCTTCCAACGCTTGTACTACATCATCTTACCATCATAACCCAGGTCTTCCTCTCCCTCTACCTCCCTTTGTATCTGACTCATATACTCTCTTTGTAAGCCTTTCATCTCCCATTCGTTCTATATGTCCGTACCAGCACAGCACCCTTCCGTCCACTCTGGCCGACAGCAAGAGTTCCTGTTGTCCAACTCTCCTACATAAGAACATAAGAACATAAGAACATAAGAAAATGGGAGTCTGCAGAAAGCCGATTGGCCTAAGCAAGGCAGATCCCTGTCCCACACAACCCCCAATCAATTACAAAGCCCAATTATAGGCTCAACACTCTAATACCCTGAGGATCATCTTACCAAAACGGTTAGAGATTAACGCAGGATTATGGGGGTCTGCAGAGCGCTGATTGGCCCAACCCGGCTGATCCCCCTTCACACCCAACCCTTCTCGTCCATATGCTTATCCAATTTTATCTTAAAGCTCCCTACAGTTTTAGATCCCACTATAGCACTTGGTAGTCCATTCCACCCATCTACAACTCTGTTACCAAACCAATATTTGCCTATATCTTTTCTGAAACGAAATTTATCTAATTTGAAACCATTGGTACGAGTTCTTTCGCTATCACTGAGCTTTAGTACATTTGTCATGTCCCCTTTGTTAATCCCACTAACCCACTTGAACACCTCTATCATATCCCCTCTAACTCTGCGTCTCTCTAACGAATGTAAACCTAATTTCTTCAACCTTTCTTCATACGGAAGATTTCTAATATTATGGATAATTTTTGTCATTCTACGCTGTACTCTCTCCAATGAATCTATGTCCATTCTGTAATAAGGACACCAAAATTGGACAGCATAATCCATATGGGGTCTCACTAATGACAAGTAAAGTTTTAAGATAACATCAGCAGTTCTGTTACTCACACTCCTAGAGATGAACCCGAGAATCCAGTTTGCCTTATTACGAACGCCTATACACTGTTTTCTAGGCTTCAAATCATTGCTAACAAACACACCTAGATCTTTCTCGCAGTCTGAGTTTTCTAATTCTAAATTAGCTAGTTTATATTTAACATTTGTTTGCATCTTCCCTATCTTTAATACCTTGCATTTGTCAATGTTAAACTTCATCTGCCAATTTACTGACCATTCATGTAAGGTATCTAGATCCCTTTGGAGGCACTCTATATCGCTATCTGAATCAATTGATCTCCCCATTTTAGTATCGTCTGCGAATTTACTTATCCTACTAGTTATACCTAAATCTAGGTCATTTATGTATATAAGAAACAACAGGGGACCTAATACCGATCCCTGGGGGACACCACTTTTGACTGCTCCCCACTCTGACTTGGTACCATTTATGCTGACTCTCTGTTTCCTACCAATTAGCCATGACCTAATCCATCCCAACAACGCCCCACCTATTCCATGTGCCTCAACCTTTCTCATCAATCTCTCATGAGGGACTCTGTCGAAAGCTTTACTGAAATCTAAATATATAATATCGTATGCCTTGTCATTATCTACTGCTTCATATACCTCTGAGAAAAAACTAAGCAAATTAGTAAGGCAAGAACGTCCCTGTGTGAATCCATGCTGAGAAGAATTGATTAAGTTAAATGTTTCTAAGTGGTTTCTCATTTTCCTAGCAATAATTGACTCTAGTAGCTTTCCTATGATTGAAGTGAGACTAATGGGACGGTAATTGGATGCTATTGATTTATCACCTTTTTTGAAAATCGGAACTACATTTGCAAGCTTCCAAGCTTCTGGAACTATACCTGTTTCTAATGAATTGTTAAAAATAAATGTTAATGGGTAACTTAACTCATCTCTGCATTCTTTTAATACTCTGGCATATACCTCATCGGGACCAGGCGATTTCTGAGGTTTCAGTCTGTCAATTTCCTTAAGCACATCATTTCTACTTATAGTAACCGTACTTAACCTATTTTCTATACTATCTCTATATACCTTACGGACTTCTGGAATCTGTGCCAAATTTTCATTAGTGAAAACGGATAGAAACTGACTATTTAATGTACTGCACATTTCTAAATCATTTTCTGTCATTTCTCCTATCGAAGTTTTAAGGGGGCCTATTTTATCTCTAACTTTAGATTTATATAGCTGGTAAAAAGCCTTAGGGTTATTTTTTGAGTCATTGGCTATCCTGATTTCATAATTTCTTTTGTCTGTCCTTATACATTTTTTAACCTCTCTTGATAGATTCTGATAGTAAGCAAGTAGGTGAATTTCGCCTTTCTTTATTTTTCGATATATTCCTCTCTTTTTTCCTAGAAGGTCTAATAGTCTATTATTCATCCATTTGGGTTGGTTCTGTGTTGATCTAAATTTTCTTTTGGGGATATATTTATTTTGCGCATTGTGGAGTGAAGAAATAAAATTATTATATGTAGCTGTCAAATTATCCTGAGTTAAGACAGGTATCTGAGAGAGAGTATGTTCATTAGCGCACCTGGGTCCACTTAATAGTTTAACCATAGGATCGACTCTTAAGGCTCGTCTTAATCCACCATAATTGGCTTTTCTGAAATCTGGGATAAGTGTCGTATTCTCTTTAGCCTTTCCTGTCCATTGTATGTTAAAATAAATTGATTTATGATCACTATTTCCTAGTTGGTCTCCTATCTCTACATTATTTATCATTTGTTCATTATTACTGAGAACTAAATCGAGGATATTATTACCTCTAGTAGGCGAGTCTATGAATTGAAATAAAAAACTATCCTGTACCGCCTCAATAAACTCTTTTGAATCTGAGTCGCCGATTTGATGCTGCCAATCAATATTCGGAAAATTAAAATCCCCTATAATACACACATTGCTAAACCTTGATGCTATTTTCACTTCCTGCCATAAAGCTGCCTACGTACCTCTTCATTCCTCAACCTGTCTCTATGTGTCATTCTACACATACTCCTCAAGCAGTTAATCCCCATCACATCCAACTAATGAAAGGGTTAGAAAATAAAACAAAATGGAATTTAGTGCTATAGGAAAACATAGGATAACATCCTGGACACAAAACAATCATCAGTATAGAAATACCACAGTTAAGCAATGAGTGTCAATATTATTATGCACTAAATCAAGGGTGCTTGGCTGGGGAGTAGGCAACATAAGAGATGTGCACGAATTATAGTTTATTTACATAGTCAGGAAACAAGATAAAATAACAATAACAATGGAAAAGCATATACAACAGTATCTTGGCCAGGCTTATGGCCTGAGCGTCATTTGTGGAATTGCTAGTACAGCCTTCTGACCCTGGGTGCTTCAGAAGTCGGTCATCGATGCTGGTTCCAAAGCAACTCCTTGCCATAGCCTTCTGAGCCTAGAGGCTTCAGAGGTCGATCGTTCATGCTGGATCCAGGAAAGCTTCTCTTCCCAGCACAGGGCAGCTCCTTTTTTCAGGTACAAGTGATTTCTCTAGGTACACGGCAGCTCCTTTGTCCTGTACAGACAGCACCTCGTCGCCGTTGTTGGTGGAGTCTAGGTACGTGTCAAGCAAGTGCAGTTCCTTGAGCCTGGAGCTTTAAAGGTTGGCCGTCAAATCTGGCCAAAGGCAGCAAGAACGTGGGACAGCTCGCCCTTCCAATGTTGGTCCAGCTTCTAGTAGTAGTTGCCTGTCTTGTCCAGGATATCGCCAGATATATGCTGTTTCAGCTCCTTGACCTCGGGACACTAGGACACCGGGACTGAGTTCACTGGTGGCTGCAGCAGGTAAAAGGGTATATTCCACAATTCTGCTTTAGAAGAAGGGATGTCAGCCGTATTGGCTTTACATTTACCTTCTTTGCCTCTATTAGTGCCAATGTTGTCCACCAGGCTGAGCTCAGAATTTGGATTCCTTCTGTCTTTCCGAGTCGGAAGTGTTCTAATCTCCTGCTGTAGAATCTGGGGTTTACATGCGCCACTCCCTCATCGAGCAACCACTTCAGAAGTTCCAGCTGCCTCCAATTGGCTGCTGGAAAAGGTACTGGACTGCCGCGAGTCTCCTTTGGACCAATCAGAGCTGTGTCTCTGCTCACCAAACGGTTCTGTGATCCTGGAGAAAGATCATGGATGTGTAGTTTGGAGAAAGTTGGTCCTGACCAGTGATTGGCTTAGAGAGCATTGGAATGTCAGGTCTGTGATCCTGAGAATAGACGAAGCTCATAAAATATAGAGAGTGTCTTCGGTTACTTGCTCTCCCTCCTGGTCTTCCTTGGTGGTGAATGTGGAAGGATATGGATTGTCGATTTTAGCCTTTGTAACTTCCGGGGTTTCTTGTAGTTCCGTCCTTCAATCAACAAAGAAATGGAGCTACTGATCATTTAAGTTAATTATTTTAGTCATATGATACAAATTGGAAAGTTAGAATGTTTGTTTGTTTTTTAAAGATGAGAATAAAAAGACGAATACACAGAGAGATTACAACGATTATTGGTGGAAAATATTCTAGACTGGGTCAAGATGATATATGCCTGATATAAACAGACGTCATTGTAATAGAACGACTGACTGAAGTTAATTTTCAATCTTCGGTAAACAGAAGGAATGCTAAATTAAGTAAGTAATGCTAAGAAATGCTTCATCATTGTGTATTTGGTATTACTTTAATTTTGTGTTTCTTTGTGTATAAAGAAGACAAAGGTTGGTTGCCTGTAGTAAGTGTTTCTACGAAAGTAAAAAGAGTGACAGAGCCAAACTCATGAGACGTTGGGAACAAAATGCCTGGACACAAAGTTTAAAGCAGTTTAAGTCATAGGATTAATGATAGATTGATTGAGGGAGAGAGTTCCAGAGTTCATTTGTTGAGTAAAAGAAAGACTTGGAAAATGTGTCAATTCTTTGGTTAGAGAGCTTAACAGAATAGGAATGGGACTGTGTTGAAGGCGGGTGCCTCGCACTCGCCAAAAGGGAGGTGGTATGCACTGAGAGAGCTTAGAAAAAGATTGATTGTTGTAATAGCAATAGCAGGGTGAAAGAGATGCAACATTGCGGTGTGTAGAAAGATAATGTAGGAAACTAATAAGAGGAAGTGTGTTGATGAGGCGAAATACTTTTGACTCTACTCTTTCAAGAAGTGCAGTATTGGTGGATCCTCCCCACACACGCAAAAAATACTCAATACGGGCACACTGTGCCCCGATGCAGATCAAGAAGCTGTGCGGGGGTGAGGAACTCATGAAGACGGTTGAGCATACTTAACTTTGGGGAAGCTGATTTAGCAAGAGTGGTAATATGATCTTTCCAAGAAATATGGCCTGAAAAATATTCACATAGCATAGTGAAAAATGAAGGGTTGATTTATGTATTGTTGAAGAATAATTGATAGTCATTTGGAAGATTGCAATGGAGAGATAGAGGGAGAAATTTGGTAATGGAGACGTTGAAAGTAACAAAATTTTCTCTGCTCCAATTAGAAATAATTGATAGATTTAACACCTTACGAGCGGCCTAGGCGGTTTATTTATATGTACCGCCCAGCGGGGTGTTTTTACCCAAAATAGGGCTGTTTACGTGATCATTTTCATGCCTAAATAAGACCCAGAGCGTAAAACAAGTATCTCTCCCTGAAAGGGCATAAACAGAGCTTTCCAATGACACCATAACGATCCTTTTATGATGGCTAGTTTTCTTGCAACAACCGTGCAACGCGAGTGCAAAAAGCATGTAATTCGGCACTTTCCCCATACAATTCCGTATATAGCGAGTGAGAGAGGGAGGGAGGAGGTGGGATTCGTGTCAGTAGGTTCACTGCGGTGGTCTGGAGCAGTCATACGCTCGCTACTCTCCTGCCACCACTTGTCTCTCTCTCTCAGCAACATTACGTGCTGAAATTGCCACACGACCTATATCGAGCGCCGCCAGATAGTCCAGATTTATTATACTCGACTTATGTTGCGCCCCGACAGTTATGGGTTAAAGATAGGTATGCCATGGCCCTATTACGTGAGTTTTAAAGTGATTGCAGGCGGGGTTGATATGAAAAACTAGTTGAATAGTGTAAGGTAGAGTCTCAACACATGAGTGGACAAGACAAGAGTTACAGTTGAGTAGATAATTAATTAATATTAGAGAGAGAACTGGAGACGGGTAAGAATCCTGAGAAACACCAAAGTTGATAGCATGAGGAAGTAAGCAATGGCCGTCCACAACTGCAGCTATGGAACGGTCAGAAAGAAAGTTAGAAACACAGGCACAAATGAAGGGATAGAAACCGAAGAAAGGTAGTTTGAAAATTAGAGATTTGTGCCAAACCCTATCGTATGCTCTTCATATGGCTAGCACACTAGAACAATTCTCAACGAAGTCCCGAAGGGAGGATGACCAAGAGTTGGTAATATAAGCAAGGAGATCACTAGTAGAGTAAACCTTAAGGAAACCATACTGGCCATCTGAATGTAGATTATGGGATGATAAATGCCTAATAAATTTTGAATTAAGAATAGTTCAAAACACTTTAGAGATGCAAGAAATGAGAGCAAATGGACGATAGTTGGAGGGTTGAGAGAGAGGTCACCCTTCGTGGGGACAGGTTGAAAGAGAGCAAACTTCCAGCAAGAAGGGAAGACGTTAAAGGAAAGTCAGAGACGAAACAGTTTGCCTAGGCAGAGAGTCTGCACGGAAGCACAGTTTTTTTGAACAACAGGAGGAACATCATTCGGTCCATACACCTGCTTAAGCCCAGAGAGGGCAGAAACTACACCCTTAGAAGATAGTATGATCTTAGCCATAAGTAAGTGAGAGGGGAGTGGAGAGGGAGGAATAGCACCGGAATCATCCAAGGTTGAGATTTTTGCAAAAGTTTAAGCGAAAAGGTTAGCTTTTTCAGAGGTAAAGAGGAGGGAAAGACGAGGAAGTAATATTGTCGGAGAAGTTTTCGGCTAGATGCCAGAAAGTTTGGGAAGAGCTAGAGTTAGAAAGTTCAGAACATTTGTTATTGATGACAGAGTTTTTGGCTAGTCTAAAAACATATTTGACTTGATTCCAGGCAGAAACATTAAAAACGTAAGTTTCTTGAGTTTGAAGGCGATAGTACTGTTTGAATGCTTCGTCCTTATTGTGGAAAGCAGTAGAACAAGCGTGAGTAAACCAAGTTTGTTTGCATTAGACAGAGAGAAAAATGGAATGTATGCCTCCATGCCTGAAAAGATTACCTCGGTAATGCGCTCAGCGTCCTCAGAGGCTCCCCTTCCCGGCCACTGAAGCAAAAATTATTCCATGGGAGGGATCCTCCTCCCCTTGTAAAATTTACCTACTAGCTGACACAGAGAGAAGGGCGACCGAACGCAAAAGTGGTCCCGGACCCTAAGAATTGGAACTTTAAATGTTGTTTCTGTTCGAGGTCGTCTTGGGTCAGCCACTCCCAGGTATGGGGTATGTGCCTGCATATATAGATGCATACATACTGCCAAAGAGCCTCCCAGTCGGTAGCACCAAAGTGCCACAAGCGCCACCCGCTGGATGGGTCAAAAGGCCGGATTGGCGAGATAGGACAGGTAACAGAGCCAAGATTATATTCGGGGGAGCCCAATGGAGGGAGAAGATTAATTGTGTAAGCAAAAGGATTAGAGGTTAGAAATAAGTCAAGAATGTTGGGTCGATATCCAGGGCGTTATGGGATACTGGTGGGGTGCTGAACTAACTGCTCTAGGTCATTTAGGATAGAAATGATAGAGGCTTGTTCACCAGGTTGGTCAATGAAATGAGAGGAGATTCATTGGTGTTGGTGAACATTGCAATCTCCTAAGATGGAGACTTCAGAGAAGGGAGAGACGGATAGAATGTGTTCCACTTTAGAAGTAAGATATTCAAAGAATTTTGGAAAGTCAGTAGAATCAGGGGAGAGATAAACAACACAGATATATTTAGTGAGTGACAAGATAGCTTAAGACAGACAGTTGATAATTCAGAATAGTCAAATTAGGGAACACGAGTGCAAGAACGATTGTTGCATACATACACACAAAATCCACCTTTGGCTTTGAATTGAGGATAGAGATAGTAGGAGGATACAGAGAAGGGTTTGCTGTCAGTAGACCCAGACTGTTGTTAATATATAATGTGTTAATTTTGCTTCCAGATAATGCGATAGCAATCTGGTGTGTGGGTTCTTGTTACATTATTTTTCTTGAAAAAATAGTGAGACTTTAAGATATAGATTTGTTTTCGAGTAGTTTCTAAGTATAGAATTATAATTTCCCAGTGAGTAACAACGATAAGGGGAAAGAGTTGTTATGTCAGCGTGAGACACAGTGTCATAGTGTGAACTTAGGAAGCTACAGAGAGAAGGTAAGTCAGGTAGAGTACATGTTTGCACACTAGTATGTCACAGAGAGACAAGGGGGAAGGAATAATGCACACAGCGCACTGCCTATCGTGCTGTTGTCCTCCTCCTCCTCCTTCTTCTTCTTTTATAATAATAATAATTAGTTTCCTTCAATTGACATTTGTTCTTGGATAACTATTCAGTCAACTGCTAGCATTGCACTATACATGCTAATATCACTCCTAATTTTTCCATCACTTAATTCTCGCAAAATTTTCGTTCCATTATCCAAAAGTTGATTAACATATCATGAAACATCAGTGTGGCGGAAATAATGTGTGTATTAGTATTACTATTAAGTAGGTAATGTGTTACGTAAGCAAATGAACAACGGTAAAATGAATTATGAATATGAATAGTTTACACATATACAATATGTAAGTACTGTACAATACATATATAAATAGAGGGAGTTTAATGATTGTACAGCAGATAGGGATACATCAAGAATATGTAGTAAGAAGTATAATGTGAAAGAAGGGAGATATATTCTTACTAAAAATAATTTGTGAACAGCCAAGGAAGGAGGAAATAGAAAACCAAGCCCAAAATACACATGTCCCTACATGATAGATATGCGTTTGTTCTAGTGAGCAAATACACACGCAGCGTAGTCAAAAGCACTTGCACATAAAGATTCATACCCAGTAAAACATTCACACGCATTCACTTGTGAGCGAACGAGACTTGTGACATTCAGGAACAAACACATGAATTAGCTGTATTGATCAATATGACATTCTACCACTATACCATTAGTTATATTGACAATTGTGCCTATCTGGAAATTATATTGTTCGGCGATATTGAAATGGATAATTACGTATTTGGGTACAATGTATAATCGTTTAATATGTCTAACAAGGGGATAAAGTGTGTAGAGTTTGTGTATTCAACAATACGATATACGATTGTAAAATTCAATCATTTATTATTTGCAAACAATTGTTAATTTAGAAATATATTCAATCTTAGGTTCAGATCATTTTAGAAGCTTTAAGGGTGCTAGACAAATATGTAGCTGTTCATATTTTCATCGCTATTTGTGGCAACGTTACTGCATGTCCTGTTGTGGTGATGGCATTAGTTATAGAATTCTTGTTGGCATCATGCTCTGACATGAGTGGTGGTGTCTCACTGACTTCCGGTTAGCTGGCTTACATGTTAAGCCCAGAATAGACTGTCTCATTAAATAAGGAATTTTCCCAGTCTTGCACATCCAAGTCAAATGTTTTCTTTTCTGATATATGCAAGCTTTCTTCCAGACATAGGATTTTCGATCCTCATAGATGGCACAATCTCTCTAGTTTCCGAAAGATGGTGTTGCCTTGTCTGCCTGGCCTGCAAACTCTTGTCCGTCCATGTCCTGGGCTCCTAATTACTAGGTAATTCCTCCCATTGAAAGTAAATTAGTAAAATAGGAGACAAGTGATAGAGAAAATGGTGAGTGTTCTAAGTGATTGAATATATATTTGTGTTTATGTTAATGTAATATAATAATTATGCAATCATTATCAAGAAATGTATCTGAGGTGTGTGAATCTCGAGAAAGTAAATATAGAGCGATGTGAAAAGTTATGGTATTAAGTTAAAAATGAATTGTTGAAGGCTGTAGTATATACTAATACTAGTGCAGCCTACATCAATTTGTATGTCTTAATATCCAGGTTGGATTGAGGCGAGACATATCTATGTACAGTCTATCTATCTATCTATCTTTTGCCTGATGCCTTACTACCCTTTATGAGGGTTGGGAGACACAAAATGCCCTCAAGCGAACCTGTCCTCCGCGAGAAGGACAACCTGTGCCATTATATTCAAGGACTTACAGGATTGACCTCTCAAATTAAGGTCCGCCAGACTCTGCGGCCCTCTGTGTATCTTTTAGCACATTTGTATTCAATAATGGTGAATGGTTATTCCAGACACCAACCTGATTCACCCTTTGATGAGCAGTAAGAATGTGTATAAGGTTTACTCCCCTAGACTGGTTGCCGACTAAGGCTGAGGAGTGCCGTCCACCCAGATTTGTGTTAGGTTGTAACCCTAGATGGTTTGCCGACAAAGCCTGATGAGTCTCATCCACCCCGTATGTACAGTCAATAGCCAATACTCCCTCAGATAATTGCTCTGAGGCAAATCCAGAATTACGAAGGTTTGATTCTCTGATTAACAAAACTTTTAATACTGCGGTAACTAGGGTTGCATTTGTTCAGAAGTTTGAGTGTTTAATACCCATGGCATTGAGGTAACTTGAAACAAAATGGTGAAGGAATGTTGGCCATTGATGCACGCCCAGATTCAAAGATGTAAAGTATATTGAAAATGCTATCGTCACTTATATGGAAAACCCATTAATTATCGAACGATTCAACATTCACGACAAAATTAATCTTGTAGTTATGAAATAATCAAGTACCTTGAATTTGGCTCTCTGCCACTTTTTCAATTTTGAGGGGAGGCACTTGTTACAGGCAGCTTTGTCTTTTGTATTCTTCACTCTCATAGAAAAAAAATGCATTTCCTTATAAATGGTAAGTTGTATAAATGGGAAAAGAACAATACGTTAAGGGGACGTTATTATTGTGGACTCCCTTCTCATTTATGTTAAGCCCCATTAGTTTTGAGAATTTAAGACGTTCATCCCATTTGTTGTCGAATTTAAGACCTTTCGACCCATTTTTTGTAAATATTAACACGTTTTGTGCTATCCAGCTGTTGATGTTTTCCTGTCGAGTGATAGCGAGCCAGTAATTTAGGAGGAACGGCCGGTACATTTTTTTACCGAGGTATGTACAAATTTATCAGGAGTTTATATTTTATTATATTTGTTACTTATTTATTATTTTCTTCATATTACAGTTTGATAGAGATCTAGAGAGCAAACTACAACCCCTCCTTGAAGACACTGAACAACACAGACACACACAGGCATCACTCTGTGCACTGGCAAAAAAAGATGGCGGTGTGCGCCCAATAGCAGTAGGGAACACCTTCCGCCGCCTCGCCACAAAGGTGGGTTTGAAACCACTCTCGAATGGCCTAGGTCAACACTTAAGACCAGTTCAACTAGGTTTCGGAACTCCAGGGGGGTGTGAAGCTGCTGTACACCCTACCCGCACCTACCTCAGCTAAGCCCAAGAAAAACAAGTGCTTCTAAAGATTGACATGCGGAACGCATTCAACAGCATTCGCAGGGATGTCTTCCTCCGTGCAGCTCAAGAACACATCCCCACTCTGTACCCCCTACTTTGGCAGGCTTATTCCAAACCTTCAATCCTGATTTTTGGCGAGACGGTAATCCCATCAGCGACCGGGTTACAGCAGGGAGATCCAGGTGGTCCTGTTCTTTTCTCAATAGGGGTGGATGCAGCAGCTAACAAAGTAAGGTCAGAACTGAATGTATGGTACCTGGACGATGCAACCTTGGGTGGGTCAGTAGAGAACGTTCTAACCGACCTAAATAACATCGTAAATGACCTCGGCCAGGCTGGGCTAGTGATAAATGACACCAAATGTGAACTTGTCCTCCTCAAGCACACACGTGAACAAGGAGAAGAGACTCAGGCCCTGTTTCGAGGCATATTGCCAGATGTAAAGATCCTTCAGGAGCACCAGCAAACCCTATTAGGTTCCCCACTAACTCTGGCAGCAATCCAACCAGCAATTCAAGTTAAAGAGGAGGAGCTTCAACGTCTTGTGAGTCGCCTGATACACATCGATGCCCACTCAGCTCTGGCCCTTCTCAAGAACTGTTTCTCCATCCCAAAACTCCAAAACCTCCTGCGCACATCGATGACTTACACAAACAATGGTGGCCTCCAAGAATTAGGCAGTATAATCCGAGAAGCAGTGACCAGCATCACCAACGTGGAATTTAAAGAACGGACCTGGACAAAAGCCACCCTTCCTGTCCGCCTCGGGGGCTTGGGCATACGGAGAGCCTCGGATATTGCCTCCCCAGCCTTTATCTCTTCCCTCATCGCGACCAACGACCTTGTAGTGTCCATCCTTTCTTCTCAACCCGGAATGACACTTAATGGGGACGTAACAGTAGCAATTAACACCTGGAAGGAAAGTACAGGAGTAGAGGAGGAGCCTCAGGGTACCTCCAGGAGCAAGCAGAAAGCGTGGGATACCATCTCGCCGAAGAAAACTCAAGAAAATCTCCTAACCAATGCAGACCAGGTTGCAAAAGCACGCCTCCAGGCAGCCGCCCGTTCGGAGAGTGGCTTGTGGTTACACGCCATCCCCATCCATCCTCTTGGAACTCACTTGGATGCTGAAGCGCTCCGGGTTGCCATCGCTCTCAGAGTGGGTGCGGCAGTTTGTCACCCACACACTTGCAAGTGTGGTGGGGGGATGGATGCTCAAGGTCACCATGCCTTGTCATGTAATTACAACGCAGGCCGCCTGCCAAGACACTCTGCACTAAATGATGTCATAAAACGGGCCCTGCAGAGTGCTAACCGTGCATCAATCCTCGAACCACATGGACTTCACAGAGAAAACGGCAAACGGGCAGAGGGGATGACCACTTTCCCTTACAAGAATGGCCGGTGCCTCGTGTGGGATGCCACATGTGTTGACACTTTCTCCACAACCAACATCGCCAGAAACGCTGACGAAGCAGGTGAAGCCGCCCGGATAGCAGAAAATAAAAAGCGAGAAAAATATCAAGCCATCGCCAGAAATCATCAGTTCGAGCCCCTGGCATTCGAAACTTCAGGAGTCTTCGGCCCTACCACCCTTAAGATGGTGAATGAAATAGGCCGTAAAATCAGAGAAGTTTCAGGAGAACCCCGGGAAACCCTCTGGCTCAAGCAAAGACTAGGGATGGCTATCCTCCGGGGCAATGCCACCAGCGTCATGAGCTCAGTTCGACTGGACTGGGTCATGCCACTGTGTGAGGCCCGGGCAGGAGTGGTGTATCCGTAGTCTTTCCACAGTAGGGTAAAACAAAATAAACTTTATTTGTATTTAACATGTGTGATGCACATAAATAAAAGGGGATGTGTCGGATGGTTGAAAGCCACAGTTGCTCGCGCGTTTGGGGCTAGCAACACGTATTATGAAAAACATGTATCCTCCTTCATTCACTGTCCCCCCCTTCACTCACTCAACCCCACAATTTGCCGGAGGATAACAGGTTTTTCACAATACGTAGACGGAGGTCTTTAAAAAAAAAAAAAAAAAAAATGCAATACATTAATCATAAGCATATGAAAGGAACAATAATCACTTGTGGAATTAATATTAACCCTTCTTTGGCGGCACCCGGCTATTGTCGAGTTAAATAAATGTGGCCTATGTGGCGGGTCACGGCTATTGTCGAGTGCAATTTTGAGCACGTAATGTGCTCTGAGAGAGAGCGGAGCAGTGGGAGGAGCGTAGGTTACCTCATGACCGCTCGCCACGGTGGCCGTGGAGCTACTGAGATGTACTCCTTTGTACTCCATCCTCTCTCACTCGTTTCACACGTAATAATGTAAGAAAATTACCGTATTTTTCCAATTTTGCCCTTCGGTTGCACGATCGTTGCAAGACAACCAGTGATCGTAGAGGGATGGTTCTGGTGTCATTGGAAAGCTGAATTAACGCCCTTTCAGGGATGCATACTTGTATTTCGCTCTGGCTCTTGTTTATGCATGTAAACGAGCACGGAAACAAGCTCGTTTACGGTAAACCCCCCGCTGGGCGGCACATCAAATATACTCCTCCACCCGCTCTTAAGGTGTTAAAAACACAATATAAAGAAGGTATCGGGTCATAATAACACGAGTTGGACAATCCATAAGATGACAGGGACCATCGGATATCTCAATTAACAAACCCGAGGGAGTCTTAATTTTACTTAACAAGAGAGTTAAATATCTCTCTCTCACTCTCTATATATATATATATATATATATATATATATATATATATATATATATATAAATATATAATATATATATATATATATATATATATATATATATATATATCATTACTGTACCAAGCATCATTCGAATCGACCAACAGTTTGTATAAGGCAATTTTTTCCGGTAAATATGTGTTATAAAGCAGGGAAAACATTTTGTGGAGCGTATCTAATTTCATGCCAAAACGTAAGACCCTTTCTTTAGAGTACATTGCACATATTTTGACATAATTATAGTCTTATTTATTTCGGGTCAAATTGATTTAATTTAGTTTCGAAATGTAGAAAAACAATCATGGATGTATGTTTTTCCTTTACATTATTTAATTAAAAGCCCTGATTAATATAAGTATCCGATTACATACTGAAAATTACTGTTTTTCACATGAACTACCCACTGTTAATTCCCATGTGTATAGCAGTTTAATAATCATATAAACTAACTACTGCATAAACAACTACACTTATAGTTCAACCAGAGTATATTTCCTTCCATACATATAATCACACTGTGGGTAGCCTACAAATCAATATGGGCAACTGCGAATGTTACTTTCTCAGCTTTAGTATCCTGACTTATCTCTCCCGTTTTTTTTCCCTCACTACCATTGTTATCACTATCTCCCTACCTTCCGCTCCCTTTGCCCATCTGATTTCCATTGCCATTGTCTTTGGCCAATCAAGATTGCCTTCCTCTCTTCTCCTTTGGTTATGCTTCAGTTTCCTCTTGTGTGTCTTGAAGTCAATAACACAAGGGAAGGAAGGGGGAGGGAGGCACATTCTGTACGGTCAGGCAGTGTTTGTGCTATCACGGTTAATGCAGATGATGGATGTGATGTTTGCAATGTTTGTCAACTCTGCATAAGAAAAGTGGTAAATAATCTCGTATACTCTGCAACACCAGTCCGCTTGTCTGTCATCCGTCGTGTGTCATCCGGGGTTCATAGACCGTAGTCTATTTGTTCGGAAATTCATCATAAACCGTTCAATGGATTTTTGCTAAATGTCACAGATATATCCATTTTATCAATGCGAAGGTCAATCAAAAATATATTTTCAATTTTACTTAAAGGTTAAGGTCAAAGGTCTATCTATCTATTTATCTACTGCCAAATGAAACCAATAAAGCGCCCCCAAGCACCTCTGTCCTCTGTCAGCCAACGCCCCTCCTCTCAACCAAGACTGCTTTCTCTCATATGCTTCTCAACTCCATCCTTCCACATCACTCTCGGTCTGCGTCTCCCTCTCTGTCCCTCCATCTTGCCCCATGCACTCGTGTACATCATTAGCTCGCTTCCCATACGTTTCACATGGCCGACCCATTTCAAGGTGTTCCTTTTCAGCACATCCACTGCTCTCTTACTTCCTCAATCATCTATCTATCCCTCCAGGTAACTTCACATTCACTTCCCAAGTAACATTTCCACCCCTCTCAATCTAGATTTGTACCTCTCCAACAACGTCCACGCTTCACTCCTGTCATATCTTACTAACTCTTGGTCACCCTTCTTTCGGGACTTTGGTGAGACTTTTTCTATTGCACTAGACATATCGAAATATGTTTCGATAGAATTTGGCTCAAATTTCTAATGTCTAAACTACCCTCCTTCGGTTTTTAGCCCTCCATCTGTGCCTTTATCAGTAATTTCCTTGCTGGCCGTTCCATAGCTGCGGTTGTGGATGGCCATCATTTACTTCCTCATCCTATCAACTTCGGTGTTCCTCAGGGTTCTGTCCTATCTATCTATCTATATGCTCAGGCCCAATCCCCATTTTGGGGGTAGCCGACTCAAGACAGAGCAAGAACAGGGAAAACACAAAAAGAACATAAAACAACAAATAAACACAGATAAAAAGCACAAACTCACACACATCCAGGTCACCCAGGAGAAGACCCAGAGACCAGGGTTACCAAGGTCGCTCCAGCACTCCCCCGGCCCCCGACCACCCGGAGAGGTTCCGATCTCGGCAGGCAGACATGCAGCTGAGCCAAAGCCACAAGCCCTCCCACCACACTTCCAGGCGCACCCTTCATATTAATCGTCAGGGCCAGGCGCCTGATGGACTATTATCTAGTCCAACTTGCGCCCGACCCCTTACTCCAAATGACCACGTGTTCACTCAACTATTCACAAGCATTCTCCATTCACTCCTGTCCACCACCACTTCCCCTGCCGGATCTATAGTCATTCCTCTATCATCCAAAGCCTTTCTTACACAGTCTCTCCATCTCAATAGGGGTCTTCCTGCCCTTCTATCTCCCTTTGTACTTGACTCACATATTCTCTTTGTAAGCCTTTCATCTCCCATTCATTCAACATGACCATACCAGCTCAGCACCCTTCTGTCCACTCTGGCTGACAAATGTTCCTGCTGCCCCACTCTCCTACGTATCTCTTCATTTCTCAATCTGTCTCTACGAGTAACTCCACACATACTCCTCAAGCAGCTCATCTCCATCACATCCAGCCCTCTTTTCTCCTTTATCTTCAGAGCCCATGTCTCAGCCCCATACATCACTGTTGGCATAGCAATTCCTTGATACAGTGCACTTTTTACTTTCACTCCGAGATTTCTTGTCTTCCACATACTTCCCATTGCTCCGAAAACCTTCCTTCCTTCACACACTCTCTGTTTTACCTCCACTTCCATACCTCCACTCCTGCTTATCGTTCCTCCTAGATATTTAAAACACTCTACTTGTTCCAATATTTCCCCATCCAGCCTCATATCTAGATTCACCCTATGTTCACCCCTATTACACACCATTACTTTACTTTTATTGACGTTCACCTTCAGTTTCCTCCTTCCACAAACCACATCAAACTCTTTGACTACCCACTGCAGTTTCTCATCAGAATCCGCCACCAATGCTGTGTCATCAGCGAACAGCAACTGATTTAACTCCCAATCTCTACCATTCTTTCCTATCCTAGGTTCTGTCCTATCTTCATTTATCTTTCTAATATTCATGAATGATCTTCTCAACTGTGCCTCAAGTTGTATCCATTCATATGTTGAATGTGTTTTACAACATAGCCACCAGCACAAATCGTTGTCTAGCAAACCTCTGCAGGAAGGAAAACGTAGGATTCGTCGACACCTGGGACAATTTCTACTACGATGACTATTTGTTTTCGGACGATGGAGTTCATCTGAACCAGGTGGGAGCAGCACGTTTTGGGCGTCTTCTCAACTATGCGGTGAAGGATTTTCGGAGAAGAAATCGACTCAGCACAGGACAACCAGGAAGGAGGACCGAAGACAGCGAGGGCGGCAACCTGCGAAGGAATTAAATGCTAATCTGTCAAGAACCGCGAATTTGGATAAAGCTCAACCAACACGACCCAAATTCAAAACCGCCAGGGATAACGACCGAGGACCGATGTCAGCCATGAATGTAAATGTAGATCCGACCAGAACCAAAAATTTGATTAAAGAACGTTCTGTGAGTTCTAAAACCGCAACTTTAAAGGTTTTCTATGCAAACGCTCGTAGCATACGCAATAAATTTTCAGATTTAGAGGAACTAGTGTTTACTGAAAATTATGATGTGATTGGTATAACAGAATCTTGGCTCAATACAGTAGATAGAGACTTTTTAGCAGAGTATTCACTTCCCGGTTATGTAATGTTTGAGAAAAGCCGAATAAATAAAAATGGAGGTGGCGTTTTATTTTATATCAAAGAAAGTCTTAACCCGACCCTCTTGTCAAAACCTCAAATTGTGAACGTCGACACATCTTTTGTGCTAATAAAGAATAATAAAGGTACAAAAATAATACTTGCATTAATATACAGACCTCCAGCTCAATCAGTGCAAACTGACCGAGAAATTTATGAACAAATTGCAGATGTAAGTAACTCACATGATACCGTATTTATTGGCGACTTTAATTTACCTGTGACCAAGTGGGGCGATACTCTTACTTCACACTCCGGACATGACTTGTATACGAACTTGCAAGAGAGTTCGCTTTATCAATTTGTTCGAACACCGACCCGTGGTAATAACGTTCTTGACATTGTACTTGCAACAAAAGAAGAATTAATAGAGAATTTGAATGTTGGTGATGAATTCAGTAACAGCGACCATCGTACGATAACTTTCACTTTAAACTTTACTAGTAACAAACCAAATAGTAGCATCGAAAAGTCCCTAATTTCAAGAAAGCAAACTTTCATAAACTTAGAGCTATGTTTAAAGAAACTGACTGGAGCTTTTTAATTAACAATAAGGACATAAATACATCTTGGAAGTTATTCGAAACCACTTACCTAAAAGCAGTGCAAGACTGCATACCATCGAAAATACGGCGTCCAGGCCATAATAATAAGCCCAAATGGTGGAATAAAAATATTTCAAACTGCCTGCTTGCTAAAAAAATTTGCTAATGATAGATTAAAATCCTCACAAAATGACGAAGAACGGGTGAAATTTGTAGAGCTACGACGCAAAGCCAAAAAGTTAATTAAGCAAAGTAAAAAGACCCTAGAGTTACATATTGCGAATCAAAGTAAAACAAACCCGAAAGAATTATATAGTTATATCAGAAAGAAAAAAGTAGTTACTTCAACTGTTGGACCGTTAGTTGATGAAAATGGAGAATACACCAAAGCCGAATTACAAATGAGTAATGCCCTCAATACCTTCTTTGCATCAGTTTTTACAACAGAAGACCTCAGTGATATCCCTACACCATCGCCGATTCAGATTGATAATTCAGATGTTCTAAGCAATATCACCGTTACAGAGAGAGAAGTATTGAATTGTTTAGATAAACTCAAGGTAAATAAAACGCCTGGACCTGATACAATCTCGCCTAGAGTTCTAAAGGAAGCTAAGGATGAGCTCTCCAAACCACTGACATTACTATTCAATGAATCCTTGCAGTCTGGAACTATGCCTGATCAGTGGAAGATAGCCAACGTAACACCGATATTCAAAAAAGGCAGCAAATCCCTACCCAGTAACTATCGTCCAATTAGCTTAACCTCAGTTGTATGTAAAATGCTAGAAACGGTCATAAGAGACAGACTCGTAAATCACTTAGAGGAAAATAACATACTTAAAGATATTCAACACAGCTTTCGTAAAACACGTTCCTGTTTAACAAACCTCTTAGACTTCTTCCACGATATCCTCAACCTCTATGATGAGAGTAAAGCTGTAGATATTATATACCTTGATTTTCAAAAGGCCTTTGACAAAGTTCCCCACAAACGTTTACTGCTAAAACTAAAAGCGCATGGAATAAAAGACGGTGTGTTGAAATGGATAGAAAATTGGCTCAGCGACAGAAAGCAAAGAGTAGTCATAAACGGTAAGGCATCTAAATGGACCAATGTAAGTAGCGGGGTACCCCAGGGATCGGTACTAGGACCAATTCTCTTTCTAATTTACATCAACGACATAGATGAGGGTCTCACCTGTACAATCTCAAAATTTGCTGACGATACAAAAATTGCAAATAGCGTACTCTCAAAAGATCAAGTTAACGATATGCAACACAATCTAGATAAATTGTCACATTGGGCTCAAATTTGGCAAATGAGTTGCAATGCGGATAAATGTAAAGTACTACATATCGGATACCTAAATGAGAAAGCAAACTATTCGATGAATGGCACTCAGCTTAAGAATGTAAACAGAGAAACCGATCTGGGAGTAACAATATCGAGTAACCTAAAACCGAGTCAACAATGTTCAGAAGTTGTTAAGAAGGCAAACCAAATAATTGGCTTTATAGGCAGGTCATTTGAGCATAAATCCAAAGACGTTATCCTAACCCTTTACAATTCTTTAGTCCGCCCTATTCTGGAATACTGCGTTCAATGCTGGTGCCCTTATTACCAAAAAGACATAAACAAGCTAGAACGAGTTCAACGTAGAGTTACCAAAATGATACCTAGCCTAAAGAACAAACCATACGAAGAGCGTCTTAGAGAATTAAATCTATTTCCTTTAACCCAGCGCAGATTAAGAGGTGACTTAATTCAAGTGTTCAAAATCATCAAAGGCATCGACAATATGAACTGTAGTAAGTACTTCACTATCGACCAATCTAATTACACGCGGGGAAACGGTTGCAAAATTATTGGCAAATCTTTTAACTCACACGAATCTAAGAATTTCTTCTTCAATCGAGTTGTCAACTTGTGGAATGGGCTTCCCCGAGACGTTATAGACTGCAGCACTGTTGATTCATTTAAACTCCGCCTAGACAAATATCTCGCATCAAACCCGCGACTGACTGCGTTTGTAAATGAATAACTTTATTTTATCCTCCCCTCAGTTACTAACCCCTATGTCCCCTACTAACTTCCTAGTACTGCCATGAACATTAGTTCCATGGCAGTAGTTCCCTTTCCAATGTTCCCTTACCCACTCTAAACCACTGTTTGGACACTTGATCCTCAGTGTTTTGGAGGACAAGCAGCCTAGAAGGGTCACTAGAACTGTTGTTGCTTGATTTCCTTTGTACTCCTTTGTACTCTACTTACACTATTCAACTAGTTTTCCAGAGTGCCCCAGCAAGCAATCACTCAAAAAAGAACGTGATGAAACAATACAACACTTATCTTCTGATCTAAGAACCATTTCAAATTGGGGCAGAGAAAATCTTGTTGCTTTCAATGCTTCCTAGACCCAATTTCTCCATTTATCTACCCGTCAAGAACTCTCAGAGGGCTATTCCTTATACTTCAACAATACTCAAATACACTTTTCATCTACTCACAGTATTCTTGGTGTCTCTTTTTCTTCTGATATCCCTTGGAAAGACCATAATACCACTCTTGCAAAAACGGTTTCCCAGAAGCTGGGTGTGCCTCAATTGCCTTAGGGGGTTCTTTACCTCTGCACAGCTTCCTCCTCTGTATAGGGGCACAGTGCGTCCATGTATTGAGTATAGTTTGCATGTGTGAGAAGGATTTTCTCACACAGCACTTCTAGACAAAGTAGAAAGGAAAGCCTTTCGTCTCATTTGACTCCCGTCCACTCACCGATTCTCTGCAATCTCTCTCTCTCCGCCGCAATGTTGCATCTCTCTCACTATTCTATCGCTATTACAATAATCAGTTTTCCTCAAAGCTCTCTCAGTGTATATCACCTCGTCTTCGTAGGGTACGTTGTACCCGTTTTGCAACACAATCCTACCACTAATCTGTGCAACGCTCCAACTCCAGAGCGAAACGATACTCCCAATATTTCTTCTATTCAACAGCCAAGCTCTGGAACTCTCTCCCTGAAAAAAAAGGAAAACAAAATATATATCTATATACTGTATATATATATATATATATATATATATATATATATATATATATATATATATATATATATTTATATTAATTTTTGTTTTTCTATATTCCAACTACTCCCTCTCGGGCATAGGCTGCTAGCCTTTACACTTCACCGCTGAACACGGTGAGGCCCGTGAGGTCTTGCTCCAGTCTAGGGAGTGAGACATGCGAAGCTTCACGGCTCGAAGCAACTCCATCTCTGAAGCTACTCCGCCTCTGTGCTTCACAGTTTCATCCCCAGGCTGGGACCCTCACTCTCTGAACGCCACCTATTGAGCAATTAACTCAATAGGCATTGCCCCCCTGTAGCATATTTTCTGAATATGGGAATATTCATACAATGCTATTTAATCAGGGAACAATGAGGGTATTTATTTGGCATTTCGGTGTGCTGTGGTAATGCACTGATACTGATACAAATTCCATCCCAACAATATCTTCCCATTGACATATTGGGATTCGAACCCGGGTCCATTGGATTACCAGTTCAGTGGCAAGATATATATACAGTATATATATATATATATATATATATATATATATATATATATATACAGAACATATATATATATATATATATATATATATATATATATATATAATTATATATATATATATATATATATATACTATATATATAACTGTTAGGATATCAAATGCATGCAATCAAGCATAACATCCTCACTTAACTTTAACCAGACTAACATTTTCATAAAAACCCTAAAAAACAAAAAACAAAAACAATAGGTACTGTAAATTGAATACCGTATCTTACATGACTAACACATAATATGATCCCAAGGTAATAATTATATTGTATTGTATAGCTTACCAGCTAATAACACAAGAGGTTGGTGGAGGTGTCATGTGTAGCTAGATAAGGTTCCAAGTGTATTGAGAGCAGAGCCTCGGTAATAAGGTGGGTTGAATCGCCAAAACAGGTGAACAATGTTGAATAATAATTGTTATTTATTGGGTGACCTAGCGTTTCACAAATGTCTCGTATTGCTGAGAATGATGGCTGTGAGACTGGGAGGTCTGTTGTAACTGATCGATCCTGATGCTCGGCAATTCCTGTGTTCAACTGGAGCTTCGGTTTGCCAGTATATGACACATAGCAGCGCCCATATTTATATAAATAAACAATTGATGGCTTCCGAGCATCACGGATTTGATCCTTGGACTTGGAAAAGCTTAATTATTTATTGTGGGACACACACACATGCACAAACAAGGGGCATGTAACTAAATAGTCATAACCCTGACCTAATTTTATTGACTCTGATTCTATTTTCAGTATACCTGGCAGATATATTAATGAGAGTAATTTTGATTTATAATGTAGTTTCAGGTCCACTGAATTGTTAAGACAATACCCTTATGTTTACATACTGTAATAATGAGACAGTTGAACGTCGAATGTATAATTACCAGTCATTTATAGGAAGCTTGGTATTGATAGTCATCTTGACAGTGCTATCTAGCTGTTAGTTAGATACAAGTAACATAGGTTAAGGATTAACTATATAATAGTGTAGACATAATGTTGTTATATGTGTACGGAGGAGACTAAAGGCGAAGCTCCCGAAAATTTAAGGAAATACAGTGTTAGTGCAACTGACAAGAATAATGCAAGACGGAATGTAAATACTCAACATAGCAGTACCGTTTTCCATCAGCCCATTTATATTGTGTTATTGTTTTCTTTGTAATTACAAAATTCATTCAGAAGAGCAGAGGAAAGCCAGGGACGACCTTTTCTCAACTTTTCAAAACATACCTTGAAATACTTAAAAAAATAGTGGTGCCACTTTCTGGACCACTTTCTCCCTCATTTTTATCCCCATTAGTGTTCAGATGTTAAGATGTTTGCCCCATTAGTTAGTCAATTTTAAGACCTTTCGCCCATTTCTTCTTTAATATTTAGACCTTTCGTGCTAATTAGGTGTCGATATTTTCCCTGGCGAACGAAAGTGAGCCTGTAATGTTGGAAGACATTTTTCTACCAAAAATTTACAAATTAATCTAGAAGGGGGATCTAATGGATGTGTTTTTAAAATGTGATGGAGCTCTAGGGAGGAAACTAAAAATATAATGAATATATGTAAAAATCGCCCAAAAAGTGAACCATACCCCTTAAGTCGGGTGTCAAACTAATATGCTCTGGCGGTCCAAATTTGGCACATAACAATATTGTAGGGCCACATTAATGTAGCAGGCCAAATGGTTGAGTGACTGACAACGAGCACGTAACTCGCTATCTATAGTATATAGCCTACACATATAAAAGTAACTCATACGGAAAGGTACGAATATATGATAATACGGAGATTAGTTGCATAAAATAAATATTAATCGTGTAACTTACTTGAAACTATTCCTCGGGGTCGGGAGCCACTGCTTCCTGACACTTGACACATCTTTTTCTGGACTAGAGCGTCAAAATTAGGAATAAATGACTGAGAAGCAGCAATCTTGAGTATTGAGTTAAGATGTTTATCACCGAGTTGGAAACGAAGCCGTGACTTGTTAATGTTCATAATCGTAAACAGCTGCCAACAGACGAATGCGCTTCCAAACATGGACTTTGATCTTTGAAGCCAAACACTTTAAATTGGGATAATTTGGACCAACATATTGATAAAATGTGCCCAAATCAAAGGTGGAAAACTTTTGTTTCAAAAAAGAATCACACTGCATATCAATTATTTCGAGTTGCATATCTTCTGGCACCGCATTAACATCAACCGATCAAAAGATAGCATGATCAGTTTCCAGCTATTTCTATCTATCTATCTATCTATTGCCTGATGCCATGATCCCCGAAGGAATGGCCACGAACGAACCGCCCACAAGCACCTCTGTCCCCAGTCAGTCGACACCCCTCCTCCCAACCAGCACCGCTTTCATTCATATACTTCCTCACTCCATCCTTCCACCTCTCCTTCGGTCTAACTCTCCCTCTCTGTCCTTCCACCTCGCTCTCGTACACCTTCTTAGTCATTCTCTCTCTTACCATACGTTCCATATGGCCGAACCATCTCAAGTTGTTCCTTTTCACACTTTCCAGCACATCTACCTCCACACCACACCACCTTCTTACTTCCTCATTCGTCTGTCCATCCCTCCATGTAACTCCGCACACACTTTTCAAGTAACTCATTTCCACCGCTCTCACTCTTGGTCCGAGTCTCTCCACGAACGTCCATGCTTCGCTTCCGTAAGTTTGTGTCGGGATTACCACACTGTCATGCAAGGACTTTTTTACTTCCATACTGACCACTCTATATCTTGTTACTGCTTTCAACGTTCCTACAACCCTCTTCCCCTGTTGCACCCTCTCCCGCACTTCTTCATCCACAGTCCCATCTTTACTCAACACACTGCCCAGATACTTAAAAGAGCTGACGATCTCCATAGCCTGACCGTTCAACTTCACCTCACACTCTGAGACTTCACCCCTTTCGAAGACCATAACCTTGCTTTTCCCCGCATTTACCTTCAAATTCCATTTTTCGCACACTGTTCCAAACTCATTTACCAGACCCTGAAACTCCCATTCATTATCGCTCATCAGAACTGTGTGATCCGCAAACAGCAGTATAGGCAGCGTTCACTCATTTCCTTCCCTTTTCAGCGATACACCAACATACACTGCTCTTCCTAGTATTTCTTTCATGACTCCATCCATATATACAGTAAACAACCATGGGGACATCACACACCCCTGTTTCAACCAAACACTCAGGTCAAAGAACTCGCTCTGCTCATTCTCCACATGTATTGCCGCCTTTGCACCCTCATACATGCTCTTCACTGCTTTCAGCAACTTGCCATCTACTCCGTATATTCTAAGTACTTTCCATATGCCTTCTCTATCCACTCTGTCATAGGCCTTCTCCAAGTCCATAAAGGCAACATACACCTTTTGTTGCTTCTCCAGATATTTCTCCACAACACAATTCAGGGTAAAAATCTGATCTACACATCCTCTTCCCTTCCTAAAACCTCCCTGCTCGTCGCCTATCCATTTCTCGGTTCTCACTCTCACTCTCTCAATCACTACCCTACTGTACACCTTCCGTACTACGCTTAAAAGACATATTCCTCGGTGGTTACCACACACTCCTCTTTCCCCTTTGCCCTTATATAGGGGGACTATTATGCCAGTCTTCCAGTCATCGGGTGCATTCCCCCTTCTCCCATGCTAGTTTGCTAATTTTTCATACCCATTCGATCACTATCTCACCACCATACCTCATCATTTCCCCACACACTCCATCTGTTCCTGGTGCTTTCCCCAACTTCACTCTTTTCATAGCTTCCCACACTTCTGACCTCCTGATCCCCACCTCCTCCTCCACTACTTCTCCTCTTCTCCCTCCCATACCAGATCCAACTATGTTTGCTGGCTCTTCATTCCTTACATTTAGCAACTCATTGAAGTACTCCCTCCATCTTTCGACTCCAGGTATTTAAAGTCACTAAATCTGTCTTTAAACTCATTTCTTCTCACAATACCTATCTGTATAATCCCCATCATGAAAGTCATCATCATTTTGCATGGATTTTAAAGTGGGGAAGTGTGCGAGATTATGTGCTGCAATCTGCCTTAAAAAAACCAATCCAGTTTTGTTTCAAAGGTACAAATGCAGTCATTCAGCTCTGTTTGTTTCTTCATTGCATCTTTGTATTGAGGTAGTTTAAATGTTCTGTAATATCCACTATGAAAGTCTTTCACCCAAGCAATGTCCTTCAGTTCACGCACCTCCTTTCCTTTTTCTTCCATGAACATTTATATTTAACTGCGCAGTTCACAGAAGCGCATCAGCACAGTTCCTCGGCTCAACCAGCGCACGTCAGTGTGCTAAGGCAGTCCATGGGGATTCTCATTTTCCTCCACAAAGTTGTTAAATTGTCTGTGATTAAGACCACATGTTCAAATATAGTTCACAGTTGATATGACAACGTCCATGACATGATCCATCTCTAATGTCTTACTGCACAATGCAGTACATCGTTTTGTATAATGCAATGTACATTATGAAACTGATGGCCTGGGTTCAAACCCATTAGTTTCTCTTTTAATTTTGTTACAACAACATCTTTTCTGCCCACCATCTGAGTTGCTCCATCTGTTGATAGACTCAATGTTTGTTTCCAGTCAACACCTATTAACTTTTTGTTGTTCCTCTCATTGGCACAAGTTCCACGAATTCTTCTGTTACCTGCATTATCATCAATACCTCGAATAAAAACCTCAAGCTGTGCTACATCACTAACGTCTGTGCTTTCATCAATTGCAACTGCTACAGAAAAGGCCACAAAGGGCTTAACTTTGTCTTTAAGTTGACTATTATTGTCATCTGATAATTGATTAATTCTATCTGCAACTGTATTTATAGACAGGCTAATGTTTGCAAATGCCTGACGTTTTTCAGGACAAATAACCTCAGCAGTCATCAACATTCATTTTTTAACGAAACTTCCTTCAGTAAAAGGCCTGGATGACAGCTATTTCATGGGCAATAATATAGCTTGCCTATACTGTATTATCACTAACTTGATTAACACTTTTGAATACCGACTGCTACATTTTCAGAGACCGTTCCAACTCTTGCACTTTATCATCACGTGCTCTTCCACTGTATTTCTTATATGCCTGAGCGTGGTTAGTGTCATAGTGCCTCCTAACATTGTACTCTTTGGGAACAGCTACTTGCTGTTTGCAAATTATACATGTTGGTTTTCCATTAACATCACAACAAATAGAGGGTTTTCCACTTCTCTTGTACCACCCGATATTCGTCTATAATTGTTATTTTCTTTGACAACATGGTTAAGGATTATACTACTTAACTTTCGAATCCGTGATATACTACTACTGAAAACGAATATTTCTCAAGAATCTGGACTGATACGTGATAGAATGCCGACTGCCGAGACAACCAAAACAGAAAGCTAGATGGACCAAGATTACCAATTTCCACTCTATTAACCCTTAAAAAGCGGCTCACCACATAAGTCGTATTTAATAAAGCTGGACTATGTGGCGGCGCTCGACATAGGTCGAGTGGCAATTTCAGCACGTAATGTTGCTGAGAGAGAGACAAGTGGTGGCAGGAGACTAGCGAGCGTATGACTGCTCCAGACCACCGCGGCGAACCTACTGACACGAATCTCAGCTCCCTCCTCCCTCTCTCACTCGCTACATACTGAATTATATGGGGAAAGTACCGAATTACATGCTTTTTGCACTCGCGTTGCACGGTTATTGCAAGAAAACTAGCCATCATAAAAGGATCGTTATGGTGTCATTTGAAAGCTCTGTTTATGCCCTTTCATGGATAGGTACTTGTTTTACGTTCTGGGTCTTATTTAGGCATGAAAATGATCACGTAAACAGCCCTATTTTGGCTAAAAACACCCCGCTGGGCGGTACATATAAATAAACCGCATAGGCCGCTCTTAACACCTTACGAGCGGCCTATGCGGTTTATTTATATGTACCGCCCAGCGGGGTGTTTTTAGCCAAAATAGGGCTGTTTACGTGATCATTTTCATGCCTAAATAAGACCCAGAACGTAAAACAAGTACCTATCCCTGAAAGGGCATAAACAGAGCTTTCGAATGACACCATAACGATCCTTTTATGATGGCTAGTTTTCTTGCAATAACCGTGCAACGCGAGTGCAAAAAGCATGTAATTAGCCACTTTCCCGATACAATTCCTTATATAGCGAGTGAGAGAGGGAGGAGGGAGCTGGGATTCGTGTCAGTATGTTCGCCGCGGTGGTCTGGAGCAGTCATACGCTCGCTACTCTCCTGCCACCACTTGTCTCTCTCTCTCAGCAACATTACGTGCTGAAATTGCCACTCGACCTATGTCGAGCGCCGCCACATAGTCCAGCTTTATTAAATACGACTTATGTGGTGAGCCGCTAATTAAGGGTTAAGGTGTTAATGAAGTAATACAATTTTCAATCATACCATTTTCAAAATAAAATGGTTCCACCCGTCTTAATCTATATTAAAAGAAATGCTTCATATTATCCAAATTTAACAATTTCAGAGATTATTCGAATACCATGCAAATATTATTATAAAATATGAATTTTAGGCAATGTGGTACCCGTCACACTAGTCGTATTGTATTCCAGTAGCCTTCGGCCCCATACTAAGCATGCTGCATGAACCGTCCCACTAAAGCCGTTGACAATTTTATTCAGCTTAAAAATAACGTCTAAGGGTGAAAAGGTATTTATTCTACTTTAAGCTTCTTACTCTCACAAGTACTTCCTAGAATTAGACCTTAAGTTAAACAGGTATCAGCATATATATTCAAGAAATAAAAATGATGTGTAGAAGCAAATGCAATATTTAACACTACTTGGCTAAACTGGTTCACGGGGTCACATGTTAGAGATAGGGGGGGCCGCTGTTGGACACCCCTGCTTTAAGTGGTCGCTCCTTACCAATGTAAAATGTGTTGGAACGTGAGAGGAAATGAGAACAACACCCCAACACCCGGTCAAAAAGGAAGGGCAGGTAAGTAGAAAGAAAATATTGGAATTTGGTGGGAAAGGCTAGTGGAGTGGTTGTGAATGTCAATTGAAAAGATTTCAGGAAGTTACGAAGAGTAGACGTGGCTAATGTTCATATTATTGAAGGTTCTTATATTATGGTGAGGTGATGTGGTGTGAGGTGTAGTACTGTTTATCATTATGTAACAGGAGTGCTTATTAAAACTGTGCAAGGTTGCACTCGTCTAAAATTCATTGTAATTTCAATAATGTCTCCCAGTATGATAACTCGGCGTGTTCCAGTGTTTTGGTTCTGTAATCTTCCCTCTCAGGGCTTACATTCCCGAAAAGAGTTTAGGTTCCTTGTCTCGCAATTCGTGCTCTGAACCCCTTCTCTACCGGCGACGTCTTTTGATTATATTCTGGCTACTACTAATCGATATTATTCACTTGAGGAAGGATCTTAGGCAATTATAAGGCTTCGAACTATCTCTTATCAACCATTTGAGCTACCACAGATCCGTTCTAAGCTGTATAAAATCGTCTAAATATAGCTAGATAAAAATATAACAGACGTCTCAGGTACAGAAGGGGTTGAGAAACACAATTCATACTTGCATAATTATACTTCAACGAACACTTGTGACTATTCAGTAAAAGATGAGCCACATATTGTTGTACATATAGATATAATTATATATTAACCCTGAAGCCGACGTATCCATACGTCCTATATGAAAAAGTCCCATAGTGCGGGCGACGTACCTATACGTAATACCAGCTGAGTTGGTTGGACCAACCCATCCCCTTGTTGCTAGATGTGTCCAGGAGGTTTTCGATTTTTTTTTTTTTTTTTTTTTATATGAGTGAAGGAGCAAAAGGCAGAAATGCCTGTGGCAAGTGCATACCCCAAAGTTGAAAGAGTGACAGGGTCAAAATAAAGGGATGTTCAAGCCAAAATGCCTGGACACAGAGTTTGAAGTAATTTAAGTCATAGGAAGAGGGAAAGGCTGATTCTGGGAGAGAGTTCCAGAGTCAGCTGTTGAATAGAAGAAAGATTGAGAATAACATTTCACTCTAGGGTTGGAGAGTTGCACAGAGTAGGGGTGGGATTGTGTTGCAAGACGGGTGCTATGTGCTCTACGGAGAGGGGGTGGTATATACTCAGAGAGCTCTGTGGAACAATTGTTATTAAATTAATGGTAGAATAAATTAGTAACACCACATTCTTAACATTAATCATCAAGTAAATAATGGTAGAATAGCGAGAGAGATGCAACACTGCGGCAAAGAGAGAGAGACTGCAGGGAATTGGTGAGTGGACGTGAGTTAATGAGACGGAAGGCTTTCTTTTCTACTTTGTCTAGAAGTGCTGTGTGAGAGGATACTCCCCACATGTGTGAACAATACTCAATACATGGACGTACTGTGCCTCTGTACAGAGCAAGAAGCTGTGCAGGGATAAAGAACCCCCGGAGGCAGTTGAGCATACTCAGCTTATGGAAAGATTATTTAACAAGAGTGGTAATATGATCTTTCCAAGAGATATCAGAAGGAAAAGAGACACCGAGAATATTAAGAGAAGATGAAGGGTTAAATTTGTATGTTGTTGAAGAGTAAGTCATAGTCTTCTGGAAGACTATGGAAGGCTAGTTGAATAGTGTAATGTAGAGTCGAGAGTCGTCAGCATATGAGTGTATGGAGCTGGAGGTGCAGTTGAGAAGGTTGTCAATTAATAATAGGAAGAGAATTGGAGATTTGGCAGAACACTGGAGTTGTGGATCGGCCAGGAAGGAAATTAGATACAAAGACACAGGTATAGGGATAGAAACCGAAGGATGGTAGTTTGGAAATGAGGGATTTATGCCAGACTCTATCGAAGGCCTTCGATATGTCTAGCGCAACAGAGAAAATCTCACCGAAGTCCTGAATGGAGGATGACCAGGAGTTAGTAAGATAAGAAAGAAGATCACCAGTAGAAGGACGCTTAACTCATAAGCTGCGCAGCTATGGTATTTGAAAGCGCCCGCCATGCGAAGGTATTTGGTACATTCCTTACAGAAATTGTCAATTTAGCATATATATAATTAATACTTATCCATATGCGCCTATTTTACTTTTAATACGAACATATCAACATTTGAAAGCAATAAAACAAGTCGTAACAGCAATTGACCTTGACGTGCGAGAGAGAAACACTCTTGTTTCTGGCATGGTACTGAGAGACAAGGAGAGCTCTCAGACTGGCTTAGAGGGTCAGAGATACACTCCTCCACCCTCCTCCCTCTCTCCCACCCGTCCTTGCACGAAAATACTCGATAAATATCGGGAATAATAGGAAAAATACCGGATAATTGAGGAGGGGGGCAGAGGGGGCGGAAATGGGGGTGGGGGTGGGGGACGACGGGAAGGAGGGGTTTGAGATGCATGTGTAGGAGTGTTAGTAAGTAATGGAGGGGAATTATCTCACATAATCACAAATTGCTTTGTTTAAAGTGCCACTGGAGTGTTTTATGAGGGTTTTTTAGGTCTTGGATCTTAAGAGTCTGGCGGCAGTCCCTGGGTTAAGGAAGCCAAACTAGCAGTCTGAGAGTTGGTTATGGAAAGATAAATGCTTAAGAAATTTGGAGGTAAGAATAGTTTAAAAAACTTTAGAGATGCAAGAAATGAAAGCATTTAGACGATAGTTGGAGGGTTGTGAGTGGTCACCCTTCTTTGGGACAGGTTGAATGAGAGCGAACTTCCAGCAAGAAGGGAAGATGTTAGAGGAGATATAGTGATGGAAGAGTTTGCCTAGGCAGGGAGTCCGTACGGAAGCACAGTTTTTTAGTACAATGGGAGGAACACCGTCCGGTCCATGCGCCTTCTTAGTATAACGCCCAGAGAGGGTAGAAAGTACATCCTTGGAAGAGATTATGATATTAGGCATAAATAGGAGAGACGGGGGTGGAAAGGGAGGAATAGCACCAGAATCATACGATGTGCAGTTTTTAGCGAAAGTATTAGCGAAGGGTTCAGCTTTGTCAGGGGAAAGTGTGACTGTAATGCCGTCAGAGCGGAAAAGGGGAGGGAAAGACGAAGAATAAAAATGGTTGGAGAGGTTTTTGGCTAGATACTAGAAGGCTTGGGAAGAGCTAGAGTTGAATATTTCAGTGCATATTTTATTGATGAAAGAATGTTTGGCAAGTCGAAGAACAAATTTGGGTTGATTCCGGGCAGAAACATAAGAAGTATGAGATTCTTGAGTTTGAAGGCGACGATACTGTTTGAATGCTTCCTCCTTATTGTGGACAGCAGTAGAACAAGCATGAGTAAACCAAGATATGTTTGCATTAGTCAGAGAGAAAAAAAATGGAATGTATGCTTCCATGCCCGAGAGGATTACCTCGGTAATGCGTGCAGCACTCTCCGAGAGGACAGGTGACAGAGATCAGTTTATGGTTGGTGGAGACCAAAGGAGAGAAAAGATTTACAATATAAGCAGAAGGGTTTGAGGTTAGAAATCATTCAAGAATGTTGGGCCACACTCCAAAACATTCCAGGATACGGGTGGGTTGCTGGACTAACTGCTCTAAGTCATTTAGGATAGAACAGATTTAGGCTTGTTCACCAGGATGGTCAGTGGAAAGAGAGGAGAGCCATTGGGGGTGGTAAACATTGAAATCTAGGATGGATATTTCTGGGAAACGGCAGATGGATAGAATCTGTTCCACTTTAGAAGTTAGGTAGTCAACGAATGTTGGATAGTCGGTAGAATTAGGGGAGAGATAAACAACGCAAAAGTATTTACTTTGAGAGTGACAAGAAAGCTTTAGCCTGAAAGTTGAGAATTCAGAAGAATCAAAGTTGGGAACATAAGAGAAAGCAAGACTGTTGGATAAGTATATGCAACATCCTCCTTTACCTTTAAACTGAGGATAAACAAAGTAGGTGGATACAGTGAAGGGTTTGCTGTCAGTAGTCCCAGACTACTGTGTTTCGGTAAGAGAAAGAAAGTCAGGGTTAGCAGAGGAGAGGTGGTGTTCCACATAGTGGAAGTTAGAGGATAGACCACGAATGTTGCAAATATTAATAGTAAGAGTAGAAGGTTGTGGTCCAGAGCATTTTGGTGAGTCGTTTCCAGGGGACAGACCAATGGGGGCATTTCTAGTCCCCCAAACCCTGGTGACTCCCAGGCGGGTCGTGATTTTCTCACGCCGGGAAAGAAGGAGGAAAGTGTCAGTTGATATTCCCAAGGTCGGAAGAGGAGGAATGAATGACTTAAGACTTTAACGGGGAGTATCTGACCCAATCTTTTCATTGGAACTTGTTTTATTTTGGTTAGGGCTATGGATAGGGTGATGTATATTGAGCATAAATGATGGGAAAATTCCTGCCAGAGTGAATTCTTAGCTATGTAACTCACCACAAGGAAAGGGTTAAACATAAATTGCTACCTGCAAGTAATAAAACATGATATCATAATTATAGGCATATGCAGCCAGTATGTTAGATATATAACGTCTAATCAGTTTTCCTCATCCACCACATGGCTACAAAGCAGTATTTCACACATTCATGCTTTTGATCCCGATGCTCTAGCTGCGACTAGCCCAACATGGTTCAATCAGTGGCTTGGCCGTGAACGGGCGTGGCGTGGCGTGGATGGCCTTAGAGGCACTTGTTGGCATGACATGAAAAAGTTGTAGGCATTTTCAAAACTTTGAAAAATTATTTTGTGTGTTGTCACGCCGCAGGAATTGATGTGTGCTGTCTGTAGTAGCACCATTGTGGCATTGCTATTTTCCAGCCTCTAAACCATTGCATCGTCAGCTTACATTGGGGTGGATAATGCAGCACAATGGAACAGTAGATCCCTGTTTATCTGGCATTCAGATAACTGGAAATCATGACTAAAGTTAATACTATTTTATTTACTAATCTTGTAATATTTTACTGTAAACAAATTGTGAAAACTCCTCCAGTTAATGACATCCACATCTTACAGTACCTTACAATAGATCCTCCTGAAAAAAGGCAAACTAGACCTGTGTATCCAGCTCAGTACTAGTACTTGCACTGCTGCGGATGTTCACGGTGTTGGCGGCGGCGGCAGCAGACGCAACATTTTTACTATTCTGTATTTTCGCTTTGTAATCAAACTTCAACTCTTGTCTTCCAAATGCTTTATCAAGAGTACTTTCAAACTTCTTCACTGATTCGGAATTTACCACATAATGGGGCAGTGTTCCACTCATTTACCACTCTATCACAAAAAGAGTTCATTGTCTTTTCAAGCCTACTGTAGTTCTTTCCTTGTAAATTTTCTTATTGTGTCCTCTCGTTCTTGGTCCCTCCCGCATCAAGAAGGTACCTTCACACACATCCTCATCACACTTTCCTGACAATATCTTAAATGTCTCGATCATATCCTCCCTCTTCCTCCTATATGCCAGTGTCGTGAGTCCCAGTGTCCTCAACCTATGCTCATAGCCCAGGTTCTTCAAAGTTGGCATTTTCGGTCCTCGCCCTCTATCGACATACTTGCTTGGTTGGTTTTTTATCCTCTGTTTCTCTGTTATCTCCCTATTAATCCGGCAGATGTACAATATTAATTTGAAAAGCCCGCCGTGGTGCAAAGAGCTCAATCGTAAAGCCAATCCTGGCATAATGTAATGTATTGTATATCAGCGTGTGGTATCACACCCTTATATTCCACTGTGAATGTTTATTGCACACCAATGATGTGGGTGTGGTTTTATTGTCTGGAGTTGCATGGTTGGCATGAATAGTAACCCCGTCTTGTGCGAATGGCACCCTCTTTAGACTAGAGGAGGGAGTGGAAGAATTACGTTATATCCCTTATATCTCCCATATAAAGAAATATTATTGCACCACGAAAGATATAAGTCAGTTGGAAAGTGAGTGTTAGTGGAACAGTGGGAGGAACTTTTCCTCACTTTTTCCGCTTGCAATCGATCATGGCTGCAAGCATTACACTCAATCTAGGGCCTCTCCACTCGCTCCCTCGTACACATATTGAATACATATAGTATATGGGATATGTTTGGGGTTGAGGGATGGTCCACAGCCTAACACCACCTCCATGATGATAAAGGTGTGTGAGTGTGAGTGAGGTATAAGTGTATTATGATGTTTTGTATCGAAAGTTGCTAAGTAGGCCTATTCCTGATCAAATTTTCTGCTACCTAGGCCTATTCACACGTTTTTGTACACATTTTAAAATCCCTCTTCCTGAAGGCAGGTCGCACTGCCCATACAAAACCTTCCTGAATGAATGTCGCAGCCCAGAAATAATGCTGGTTTGCTACATATTTGATTTATAATTCAATTTTACTGTGATGGAATTGCAAACATGAACATCCCTCCAACACAGAAAAAAATGAGATAATTATTATTCTAATTCCACCATATCAGTAATGAAACATAGATTTAATAGAGATAACACATTAAATGTATCTGAATATATATATATGGGAGACAGGTAGATAGAGATTAAATTAAATAAACATAAATACAAATATATTTATGTTCCTGGTGCCAGTCAGAGTTACAAACAGGTTTCATATTAGCCTACTCGGACAATGATTGAATTGTCTTGCCAGACTTCTTTTTCCATGTATTAATAATTGTATATTTTATATGTTTATTTCTTATTATATATTTGTGTGAAAAGTCATGTGTGGAACTGCCTTCATGAGTCCTTTCTAGGTGTCCAGCGTAGTTGTTGTTGTTGTTCCCTAAGCTGCCTGGCCGAACAACCCTGAGTCCTTAAGGAAGGCCATGGCCACGATCGGGCTTACCCACAGAGCTCTCAAGGAGTGTAGATTGTGTTGTTGGCATAAGTGGTTGTGTGAAATGCAGTCTTCTATGATGTATTTAATGGTATGGGGTGCTGTGTTACATCCCGGGCAGGTGTCGACGACGGAGTCATCCAGTCTCTTCTGATAGCTCAGAAGAGCCGGATGGTGTCCGCATCTCAGCCTGGCCAGGTGGACTCTGTCATCGCGTCGTTCGTCTTGTTACTGTCGCCCCACGCTAAAATTGTGGTGATTTTCGCCCGAATCACTCGGATTTTCAGCGTTGTGGTTGTCGTGATAAAAAACATGATTGTGTGAACGCCCCTTTAGCTAATCAATGTGTGAGTGTTGCATATGCCACATAGTCTCCTTTTTTGTGTGTGTGGTTTTCCAGTACTAAGTTCAACTAAGCTTTAAGTTTGGTTTTGCGAACCAGGGCCCAGGATTGGTGTTTACCAAGACAACAATTTGAACAATGGTGCATTTTAGGCTAGCAATAAACATAACCATGTTGCAGAAGTTATGATTCTATACAGTCACCAAGAGATATTTGATATAGAGCTACTTTAATTTATGTTATATCATTTTTGTTTCCCTCATAAATCTAATACAATTTCACCACCAACGAAAATATTTATATATATTTGTATAACCATAATCCATCATATCTAATAAACCATTATCTTTTATATGACATTATGCATTATTATCACATTTAGCCAATTATAACTTTCACTATATTCATACACATACATTACATTATATGATTTTACTATATCATATGTTAATATAGATGTTAATATTTAATGTTATGGCTGCTTTATTATGCCTGTTGTATTATCTGCTTTAACCAATACATCTAATTCGCGTCTTCCTCTACTAGACATCTTTTCAATCGTATCATTAAACGCATATAGGCAAAAATGTGACTGAGGCAGCATCCTATCCAAAACTGGCCAAATATGATTGCATAACATAACAACAGCAAGATAAAAACAAATGACGGACAGAGAGTCAAGCCTCTATTGGCTCAAAACATGTGTGTTTGAGAGAGTTAGAGTGGGCTGCCAGTGGGCTAGAGACTGTGGTTTCCGAGTGTCCCAGAACAAATCTGATATACAAAAAGGCTGTACTTTTTCTCTTCTAGTTCCCCCTCTAACCTTGACCCTTCACCTCGCTTCCTCTTCCTTAATAATGCTAGTCTCAAATTCTCTCTCCCTAGAGTATATTATTTTTCTTTTCAAATTTTCATTTTTTCCGTCAGTGCCATCAGTACATATATATAAATGTATAGATATATATTGGAGAAATTAAGGAATCCAAATATTATGTTGGACACCCTGTCCAACATAATATTTGGATTCCTTAATTTCTCCAATATATATTTATACATTTATAATTACAATATATAATATAATATTAATAATATAGTTTCTTTTGTAGGAGGAGGATGCAGGCACCAGCCGAACAGGACGGCACTCCCGGGGTGTGCTAAAGATGGCTGATAAGGATAGCTGGAACTCCTGTTTCACCACCTGGCCTCCTTTGCCGTGCCTAACAAACATAGAGAGGAACTAAAGTTTGCCCGCCAAAACACCTTCCCTCCCAATCAATACACTATACTATAGCTAACGCATTACATATTAAACCATTTTCTAAAAAAAAAAAAAAAAAAAAAAATATATATATATATATATATATATATATATATATATATCTTACATCTAAAGTGGAGTCTGTGTATCAAACGTATACATTCCTGGAGCATTATACCACCAATGCAATGCTTCTACCCATTAAACAGGTTACGTGTGTACAACGTTTGGCACTTATGCTGGTGTGGTTAAATCAAACCGTTCATAAAAAATTACGTCGTAAAGACGTTTTCATAATGTTTCCATAAGACAAACATTATTGACCTAATCGGACATAGTGTAAACACGTGGTCACAACATTCTTAGTTAGTAACTACAAAACGTGTGTCATAATCTATGGAATACATTCTTTTCTACGTCTTTGGCACGTGCCAAAATAGGAATTATATAATGTGATGATGCAACTTGTATTGTACAAACAAGACGTAAATATAACGTGTGTAGTCTATATAATGGCAACGTTAAGGTTTGTATTGTGGCAACATCAAAGAAATGTCTATTATAATGTTGTGAGCACGTACACAGAAACCTAAGTAGGAATGTTATATAAAAAAACGTGTATATTTGGTATCATTGAATGCATTTTCACTACTAAAAAAGACGTTTAAAAAATCCGTGTATAAAATATAGAGTAAAAGATATACGTTATGTTATATTAATACTAACATTCCACATCCACTACTAAAACGTTTAGCACTTATACAGGTGTGGTAATATCACAACGTTTCTAACAATACGTCAAATCAACGTTTTTAAGAAGTTCCAATAACAAATACATAGATGACATTACCACACATGGTGTTAACACGTTGCTACAATGTATGTTTTTAGTAATTACAAAACGTGATTCATAACCTATGGAATACATTGTTTTTTGACGTTTCTGGTACATGCCAAAATATTAATTACATAATGTGATAATGCAACTTGTATTGAACAAGCAAGAAAGACGTAACTAGGACGTAGGTACTTTATATAATGGCAACGTTAATGTTTGTTTTGTGGCAACATCAAGAAAACGTCCATTATAATGTTGAGATTATGTACAAAAATAACCTAAATAGGAATGTTATATGATACAGTGTAAAAAACGTGTAAATTTGGTAACATTGAATGCATTTTGACTACTGAAAATGAACGTATCACATATCCGTGTATACAATGTGGAGTAAAATGTTAACGTTACGTTATATTAATACTAAAATACCACATCTACAACTACTACTACGACATCTACTACATCTACTACTACAGTAAAACGTTTGGCACTTATACAGGTGTGGTAATATCACGTTTCTAACAATACGTCAAATCAACGTTTTTAAGAGGTTCCAATACAACATACATTAAGGACATTACCATATATTGTGTTAACATGCTGTTGCCATGTATGTTTATAGTAATTACACAAGGTGTTTCATAACCTATAGAATACATTGTTGTTTGACGTCGTTGGCACGTGCCAAAATAGGAATCACATAATGTGGTAATGCCAGTACACTGTACCGGCTATGGTACACCAGGTACTCGTTATATTAATAGTGGATTGTGTTGAGGGTTGTGGATAGTGTCTGGAGCCACAATATCATTAGCTTGCTATATGAGGTCTGACCAGTATGGAGGTCACAATATTGACATAGGGGTACACTGTACCGGCTATGGTACACCAGGTACTCGTTATATTAATAGTGGATTGTGTTGAGGGTTGTGGATAGTGTCTGGAGCCACAATATTATTAGCTTGCTATACGAGGTCTGACCGCTATGGAGATCACAATATTGACACAGGGATACACTGTACCGGCTACGGTACACCAGGTACTCGTTATATTAATAGTGGATTGTGTTGAGGGTTGTAGATAGTGTCTGGAGCCACAATATCATTAGCTTGCTATATGAGGTCTGACCGGTATGGAGGTCACAATCATGACATATGGGTACACTGTACCGGCTATCGTACACCAGGTACTCGTTATATTAATAGTGGATTGTGTTGAGGGTTGTAGATAGTGTCTGGAGCCACAATATCATTAGCTTGCATTATGAGATTTGACCGGTATGGAGGTCACAATATTGACATAGGAGTACACTGTACCGGTTATGGTACACCAGGTACTCGTTATGTTAATAGTGGATTGTATTGAGGGTTGTAGATAGTGTCTGGAGCCAAAATATCATTAGCTTACTATATGATGTCTAACCGGTATGGAGGTCACAATATTGACATAGAGGTACACTGTACCGGCTATGGTACACCAGGTGCTCGTTATATTAATAGTGGATTGTGTTGAGGGTTATAAATAGTGTCTGGAGCCACAATATCATTAGCTTGCTATATGAGGTCTGACCGGTATGGAGGTCACAATATTGACATAGGGGTACACTGTACCGGCTATGGTACACCAGATACTCCTTATATTAATAGTGGATTGTGTTGAGGGTTGTAGATAGTGGATGGCGCCACAATATCATTAGCTTGCTGTATGAGGCCTGACCGGTATGGAGGTCACAATATTGACATAGGGGTACACTGTACCGGCTATGGTACACCAGGTACTCGTTATATTAATAGTGGATTGTGTTGAGGGTTGTAGATAGTGTCTGGAGCCACAATAGCATTACCTTGCTATATGAGGCCTGACCGGTATGGAGGTCACAATATTGACATTGGGTACACTGTACCGGCTATGGTACACCAGGTACTCGTTATAATAATAGTGGATTGTGTTGATGGTTGTAGATAGTGTCTGAAGCCACAATATCATTAGCACGCTATGCTAGGTCTGACCGGCATGGAGATCACAATATTGACATAGGAGTACAAAGGAGTACAGAGGAAATCAAGCATCAACAAATCTAATGACCCTTCTAGGTTGCTTGTCCTCCAAAACACTGAGGATCAAGTGTCCAAACAGTGGTTTAGAGTGGGTAAGGGAACATTGGAAAGGGAATTACTGCCCTGGAACTAATGTCCGTGGCAGGATTAGGAAGTTAGTAGGGGACAGATGGGTTAGTAAGTGAGGGGGGGATAAAATAAAGTTATTCATTTACAAACGCAGTCAGTCGCGGGTTTGATGCGAGATATTTGTCTAGGCGGAGTTTAAATGAATCAACGGTGATGCAGTCTATAACGTTTCGGGGAAGCCCATTCCACAAGTTGACAACTCGATTGAAGAAGAAATTCTTAGATTCTTGTGACTTAAAAGATTTACCAATTGATTTTGCAACCGTTTCCCCGCGTGTAATTAGATTGGTCGATAGTGAAGTACTTACTACAGTTCATATTGTCGATGCCTTTGATGATTTTGAACACTTAAATTAAGTCACCTCTTAATCTGCGCTGGGTTAAAGGAAATAGATTTAATTCTCTAAGACGCTCTTCGTATGGTTTGTTCTTTAGGCTAGGTATCATTTTGGTAACTCTACGTTGAACTCGTTCTAGCTTGTTTATATCTTTTTGGTAATAAGGACACCAGGATTGAACGCAGTATTCCAGAAGAGGGCGGACTAAGGAATTGTAAAGGGTTAGGATAACTTCTTTGGCCTTATGCTCAAATGACATGCCTATAAAGCCAATTATTTTGTTTGCCTTCTTAACAACTTCTGAACATTGTTGACTCGGTTTTAGGTTACTCGATATTGTTACTCCCAGATCGGTTTCTCTGTTTACATTCTTAAGCTGAGTGCCATTCATCGAATAGTTTGCTTTCTCATTTAGGTATCCGATATGTAGTACTTTACATTTATCCGCATTGAAACTCATTTGCCAAAATTGGGCCCAACATGACAATTTATCTAGATTGTGTTGCATATCGTCAACTTGTTCTTTTGAGAGTACGCTATTTGCAATTTTTGTATCGTAAGCAAATTTTGAGATGGTACAGGTGAGACCCTCATCTATGTCGTTGATGTAAATTAGAAAGAGAAATCGACCTAGTACCGATCCCTGGGGTACCCCGCTACTTACATCGGTCCATTTAGATGCCTTACCGTTTATGACTACTCTTTGCTTTCTGTCGCCGAGGCAATTTTCTATCCATTTCAACACACCGTCTTTTATTCCATGCGCTTTTAGTTTTAGCAGTAAACGTTTGTGGGGAACTTTGCCAAAGGCCTTTTGAAAATCAAGGTATATAATATCTAAGCTTTACTCTCATCGTAGAGGTCGAGGATATCGTGGAAGAAGTCTAAGAGGTTTGTTAAACAGGAACGTTTTTTACGAAAGCCGTGTACACTGTAGGGGTACATTGTACCGGCTATGGTACACCAGGTACTCCTAATATTGATAGTGGATTGAGCTGAGGGTTGTAGATAGTGTCTGCAGCCAAAATATCATTAGCTTGCTATATGAGGTCTGACCGGTATGGAGTTCACAATATTGACATAGGGGTACACTGTACCGGCTATGGTACACCAGGTACTCCTTATATTAATAGTGGATTGAGCTGAGGGTTGTAGATAGTGTCTGCATCCAAAATATCATTAGCTTGCTATATGAGGTCTGACTGGTATGGAGGTCACAATAGTGACATAGGGGTACACTGTACCGGCTATGGTACACCAGGTACTCGTTATAATAATAGTGGGCTGTGTTGATGGTTGTAGATAGTGTCTGGAGCCACAATATCATTAGCACGCTATGCTAGGTCTGACAGGCATGGAGATCACAATATTGACATAGGGGTACACTGTACCGGCTATAGTACACCAGGTACTCCTTATATTATTAGTGGATTGTGCTGAGGGTCGTAGAGAGTGTCTGGATCCACAATATATTAGCTTGCTATGTGAGGTCTGACCGGTATGGAAGTCACAATATTGACATAGGGGTACACTGTACCGGCTATGGTACACCAGGTAGTCGTTATATTAATAGTGGATTATTTTGAGGGTTGTTGATAGAGTCTGGAGCCACAATGTCATTAGCTTGCTGTATGAGGTCTGACCGGTATGGAGGTCACAATATTGACATAGGAGTACACTGTACCGGGCATGGTACACCATATACTCGTTATATTAATAGTAGATTGTGTTGAGGGATGTAGATAGTGTCTGGAGCCACAATATCATTAGCATGCTAGATGAGGTCTGACCGGTATGGAGGTCAGAATATTGACATAGGGGTACACTCTACCGGCTATGGTACACCAGGTACTCGTTATATTAATAGTGGATTGTGTTGAGGGTTGTAGACAGTGTTTGGAGCCACAATAACATTAGCTTGCTATATAACGTCTGACCGGTATAAAGGTCACAATATTGACATAGGGGTACACTGTACGGGCTATGGTACACCAGGTACTCATTATATTAATAGTGGATTGTGTTGAGGGTTGTAGACAGTGTCTGGAGCCACAATATCATTAGCTTGCTGTATGAGGTCGGACCGGTATGGAGGTCACAATATTGACATAGGGGTACACTGTACCGGCTATGGTACACCAGGTACTCATTACATTAATAGTGGATTGTGTTGAGGGATGTAGATAGTGTCTGGAGCCACACTATCATTAGCATGCTAGATGAGGTCTGACCGGTATGGAGGTCACAATATTGACATAGGGGTACATTGTACCAGCTATGGTACACCAGGTACTAATTATATTAATAGTGAATTGTGTTGAGGGTTGTAGATAGTGTCTGGAGCCGCAATAGCATTAGCTTGCTATATTAGGTCTGATCGGTATGGAGGTCACAATATTGACATAGGGGTACACTGTACCGGCTATGGTACACCAGGTACTCGATACATTAAGAGTGGATTGTGTTGAAGGTTGTAGATAGTGTCTGGAGCCACAATATTATTAGCTTGCTATATGAGGTCTGACCGGTATGGAGGTAAAAATATTGACATAGGAGTACACTGTACCGGCTATGGTACACCAGGAACTCGATAAATTAATAGTGGATTGTGTTGAGGGTTGTAGATAGTGTTTGGAGCCACAATATAATTAGCTTACTACATGAGGTCTGACCGGTATGGAGGTCACAATATTGACATAGGGGTACACTGTACCGGCTATGGTACACCAGGTACTCGTTATATTAACAGTGGATTGTGGTGAGGGTTGTAGATAGTGTCTGGAGCCACAATATCATTAGCTTGCTGTATGAGGTCGGACCGGTATGGAGGTCACAATATTGACAAAGGGGTACACTGTACCGGCTATGGTACACCAGTTACTCGTTACATTAATAGTGGATTGTGTTGAGGGTTGTAGATAGTGTCTGGAGCAACACTATCATTAGCATGCCAGATGAGGTCTGACCGGTATGGAGGTCACAATATTGACATATGGGTACACTGTACCGACAATGGTACACCAGGTACTCGTTATATTAATAGTGGATTGTGTTGAGGGTTGTAGATAGTGTCTGGAGCCACAATATCATTAGCTTGCTATACGAGGTCTGACCGGTATGGAGGTCACAATATTGACATAGGGGTACACTGTACCGGCTATGGTACACCAGGTACTCGATAAATTAATAGTGGATTGTGTTGAGGCTTGTAGATTGTGTCTGGAGCCACAATATCATTAGCTTGCTAAATGAGGTCTGACCGGTATGGAGGTCAAAATATTGACATAGGAGTACACTGTAGCGGCTATGGTACACCAGGAATTTGTTATATTGATAGTGGATTGTGTTGAGGGTTGTAGATAGTTACTGAAACCACAATAGCATTAGCTTGCTATATGAGGTCTGACCGGTATGGAGGTCACAATATTGACATAGGGGTACACTGTACCGGCTATGGTACACCAGGTACTCTTTATATTAATAGTGGATTGTGTTGAGGGTTGTATATAGTGTCTGGTGCCACAATATGATTAGCTTGCAATATGAGATCTGACCGGTATGGAGGTTACAATATTGACATAGGGGTACACTGTACCGGCTATGGTACACTAGGTGCTAATTATATTAATAGTGGATTGTGTTGAGGGTTGTAGATAGTGTCTGGAGCCGCAATAGCATTAGCTTCCTATATTAGGTCTGATCGGTATGGAGGTCACAATATTGACATAGGGGTACACTGTACCGGCTATGGTACACCAGGTACTCGATACATTAAGAGTGGATTGTGTTGAAGGTTGTAGATAGTGTCTGGAGCCACAATATTATTAGCTTGCTATATGAGGTCTGACCGGTATAGGGGTAACAATATTGACATAGGAGTACACTGTACCGGCTATGGTACACCAGGAACTCGATAAATTAATAGTGGATTGTGTTGAGGGTTGTAGATAGTGTTTGAAGCCACAATATCATTAGCTTACTACATGAGGTCTGACCGGTATGGAGGTCACAATATTGACATAGGGGTACACTGTACCGGCTATGGTACACCAGGAACTCGTTATATTAACAGTGGATTGTGGTGAGGGTTGTAGATAGTGTCTGGAGCCACATTATCATTAGCTTGCTGTATGAGGTCGGACCGGTATGGAGGTCACAATATTGACAAAGGGGTACACTGTACCGGCTATGGTACACCAGGTACTCATTACATTAATAGTGGATTGTGTTGAGGGTTGTAGATAGTGTCTGGAGCAACATTATCCTTAGCATGCCAGATGAGGTCTGACCGGTATGGAGGTCACAATATTGACATATGGGTACACTGTACCGACAATGGTACACCAGGTACTAGTTATATTAATAGTGGATTGTGTTGAGGGTTGTAGATAGTGTCAGGAGCCACAATATCATTAGCTTGCTATATGAGGTCTGACCGGAATGGAGGTCACAATATTGACATAGGGGTACACTGTACCGGCTATGGTACACCAGGTACTCGTTAGATTAATAGTGAATTGTGTTGAGGGTTGTGAAGAGTGTCTGGAGCCACAATATCATTAGCTTGCTATATGAGGTCTGACCAGTATGGAGGTCACAATATTGACATAGTGGTACACCAGGTACTGTTATATTAATAGTGGATTCTGTTGAGGGTTGTAGATAGTGTCTGGAGAAACAATATCATTAGCTTGCTATATGTGGTCTGACCGGTATGGAGGTCACAATATTGACATAGCGGTACACTGTACCGGCTATGGTACACCAGGTACTCGCTATATTAATAGTGGATTGTGTTGAGGGAGTGTAGATAGTGTCTGGAGCCACAATATCATTAGCTTGCTATATGAGGCCTGACCGGTATGGAGGTCACAATATTGACATAGGGGTACACTGTACCGGCTAGGGTACACCAGATACTTACTATAATAATAGTGGATTGTGTTGATGGTTGTAGATAGTGTCTGGAGCCACAATATCATTAGCACACTATGCTAGGTCTGACCGGCATGGAGATCACAATATTGACATAGGGGTACACTGTACCGGCTATGGTACACCAGGTACTCCTTAAATTAATAGTGGATTGTGCTGATGGTTGCAGATAGTGTCTGGAGCCACAATATCTGTGGTAAACTATCAATGGAAGTTAAATATTACTAAGCTATAATGAATCAAATAAAATCAATCTAAATGAATACTCTATATCTAAATTGAATTCAATCTGAAACAAGCTAATTTATATCCAAAGGTCTCACATAATAAATGTATATAATTATAGGGTAAGGTTATAAGGGTTAATATTAGCCAGGAATTAACTCACCAATAGTTCCACATGGCAATGAGACAAGGGAGAACGTTTTACCCAATATGGCGGTGGACAATGGGGAACGAGACTTCGGTCCCAAGACACGAGTCAAGTTAAAGAAAGAATAAATTATTACATGGGAATGGACATGAATAATATGCTTATCTATCAGTCAGTCATGATGTCGATGAGAGCGTCGTGATGGTGTAGTTGTGTGTATTGCTGTATGTGTATTGTGATTAGAGGCACAAAAGCACGATCAACTGAGGGCGGAAAATTAGATGTTAACTGGTTGGTGTTCGTGAAGGCTCTGGCGTACCTCAAAAGCACACCTTGCTGCCTTGGCAAACCGCCAGGAGCCCAAATTATCGTACCGCATTTAGGTTGCTCTATACGATAAATTATATTAATATATACGATAAATTCATATATACTACATAAGACCATGGCAATATTGCTTAATAGCATATTAGGCCTTTTATAACTTAACCTATTTACAATCTTATAATATACGATCTACTCGTCCTACGTCGTGCTGTAGGAGAGATCGTGACGTTACAGAGACATACAAGATCACAAAAGAGTCATATTCTATCGTATTTATACGATACACTCCCCCCACAAAAAAGACCTGAACCCCACCTTAAACCTAAAGTTGCCCAGAGGCTATCTTCTGACGCCACAAGTCGACAGCGCCAGCAGCAGCGCGTCTGGGACGCGTCCCGGTCCGAGAATGATCACCATCAGTATGAGGTGAGTCGTTCCTTCGAGAATCCTCGGACCCAGCAATAACAGGTGGAGCCTCAGATTGCAATGCGGAATCTAGCTCCAAAGCGTACAAACGTGCGATAGGACGAACAGTAGTTCCAGTGGCTGTCTTTAATAGCGCCACCCGCTCTACAGAGTCTGCCCCCTTGTATACCTCCAATACGCGGCCTAATTTCCAGTATAAACGAGGACTATCTTCTTTAATTAAAACAACTTCGCCAACTGTAGGTGCCGTTGGTTTACCAGAGGGAGTAACACTCCTTTCCCTCAATGCTAGCAGATATTCACTAATCCACCGTTTCCTAAAATCCTCGATTATCCTGGATATATACTGGTATCTCTTAGACACCGCTACCTCAGAGTACAACGAGGGATCCTCTAACTCTACTATGGATTGGAAATCAGATGGAAACGCAGTCAATGGTTTCCCATATAGCAAGTGAGCTGGCGTTAATGGTAGTGGTTCTTGCAGGTCGGTGTACACATATGTAAGCGGGCGATCATTCACGACTGCCTCTATCTCTGTGAGGACTGTTGTCAACTCACTCTTCTTTAATAGAGCACGTCCTACAACCGCTCTGAGTCCTGACTTTACTATGCCGACACACCGTTCCCACATTCCACCAAACCAAGGTGCCTTAACTGGAATGAACCTCCATTCGCACTTTTTCTCTCTCCCAAAAAAGTGATGATAGTAGGATCACTACTCATATCCTTTAGATATTTTGATGCTTGGACATAAGTGGGAGCATTGTCGCTAAGAATGAGTTGAGGGAATGAACGACGGGCACAAAACCGTCTGAACGCCAGCATAAATTCCTCGCTAGACATATTATCACATAGTTCTAGGTGTACCGCTCGAGACGTCGCACAGGTAAACAATAATATATAAACTTTCTCATGCTCCCTCGTCTTCAATGCCCCTGTGTAATCTAATCCTACCGTTTGGAAAGGTTCTACGTGCTTTACACGGCATTCAGGTAGGGGTGGAGCTGGTCCAGTTGCATATGGTTTACCCTTTAGTCTCTGGCATATTACACACTTTCTCACTACGCGTCGAGCTACTTGTCGAACTCTGGGTATCCACCATATGAGACGTAAATTTGATATAATATGACATACCCCGTAGTGTTTTACATCCCTATGTGCACGTATGATCAATAGATCAGTAACGTGATGTCTTGTTGGCATAAGTATAGGTCGGTTTGTGCCGTCTGGTACACCCGACCACTTCAGGCGACCCTCACACCTGATGAGGCCATTGTCTAGGTGCAACCTTAGTTGACGCACTATATTAGGCATTAATGTCTTATTCGAGCCTTTCAAGGATTCTAATTAATTGGAAAAGGTTTCTACTTGAACCCATTTGATCAAAGTTACTTCAGCTGCTTTAAATTCACGAGCATCAATGTTGTGACCCCTGTTGCAGAGTTGGCCCGTTACTTTAAGCTTGAGATTGGATACATATCGCAACACCCAAGCTACAACCCTGACTAGTTTATTATAGTCACCGGATCTTGCCCACTTCATGATAGGACCCGGTGGCTCATTTGGTTGGGCTGTAACTGCCACTGTTTCCAGTGGCAGAAGTCCCTCACCAACAGCATGCCATATCGTCCATTCACTTTCATGGAGCAGCCACTTTGGACCATGCCACCACAATTCGGACTTCATTAACTGGCTAGCCGTTATACCCCTAGTTATGAGATCACTAGGGTTTTCCTTTGTATTTACATAATGATAAGCAACGTCTGGCAAAAGGGCTCTAATCTCATCTACCCTATTCCGCACATAAACTGGCAGAGACTTCTTGCTATGTATCCAGTTGAGTGCGACCTGGCTATCGCACCATACATGAACGATTTCAATATTTAATTCGCTCTCGTATGCTGCGCGTACATGTTGCACCAGACGTGCTAATAGCAGTCAATGGCAGTCAATTCCATTTTAGGGATAGTTACCTTTTTAACCGGGGCTACTTTGGCCCGGGCTGTAACTAAATGTGCCCCAAATGAAGTAACAACATATATGGCTACCCCGTATGCCGTGGCGCTAGCATCGCAAAACGTGTGTAACGTAACGTCACCGAACGCCACCACTTTACGAGGTATAGGTTTAGTACATAGGATGGCATATTCATTCAACAACAATGTCCCTCGGTCATTCAGGTCCTCGGGCAAACTGTCATCCCATCCTATTTTACGTCTCCAAACTTCCTGCATTAGAATCCTAGCTCTTATGGTAACAGGTAATGCTAGACCCAAAGGATCAAAAAATTGCGCAACTTTGCTCAACAGACTTCTTTTTGTGTGCGCTCCTGTCTGCTGAGCAAAAGACCTCGTTTGAAAAGTTAGTATGTCATGTTTAGGTTGCCAGATCATCCCCAAATTTCTGGACTTTTCCTGGTTAAGAGATGCCGTACCATCCACTTGTATTAAACTCTGAAGATCTTCACTATTAGTAACCCACTCGCGGAGAAATAGATGTGCATCCTCAAACAATCTGCGTGCTTGCCAGTATGCATACAACAAATCATCTTGACTATCGCTAGTACCCTGCAAATTGTCAATGTATAATCCGCGAGATAGTTTACTTGTGTCCTCATGAGTGTCAGCTTGATGTTTTCTGATTGTGGCATTTAACAAAAACTGCGAGCAAGTGGCCCCAAAGAGTACAACCCGAAAACGGTATATTATGATGGGACTTTCAGAGTCGCTAATGTCGCCGAACCAAAGAAAGCGGGTAACATCTCTATCTTCCTCCTTTAGCTTGACCATCAAGCATGCTTTCTCGATGTCACTGGTATAGGCGTACTTTCCCAGCCTAAACCGCAATAGATGTTGGGACAGGTCCGACACCATGGACGGACCTGTCAACAGGCAGTCATTCAGACTGGGTTGATGACCTTGGTGGGCAGAACAGTCATACACCACCCGTATTGGTGTGGTGACGCTGTCTTTCTTTACCCCATGATGGGCCAGATAGTGAACCCTACCCTTCTTACACGGTTCCTTGACATCGACTCTCTCAATAAAACCCCTATCCTCATAACTCCGAAATACATCGTCATACGCCTGGCGCGTGTTCGGTTCGTTAGACAATTTCCGCTGCAATGCGCGCAAGCGACCTAATGCCAAACCATAGTTGGTAGGCAGGCTTATCTCACTGTTCTTCCAGGGTAAACTAACTTTATATTGCTTGTCTGAGGCACAGTAGCACACAGACTCGTCAAACCTTTGTAGCGCAACTTCCGAGTCATAATCAGTCTCCATAGGATTAATGCCTATGTGATCCAATCTCCACAGTCGTTCCAGGTCGAACTCGGCAGCCATCTTAGGGTCACTAGGTTGGGAATCCTCCCTTCCCAACTCCTCTGCCGCGGTTACATTGACTCTATATATCGAGACCGTGTCGACCAGGACCTTTGACTGTGTAGTATGCACCTTTCCGCTCATGCAGTATCCAAATTTAGTGGGGATTAAAATTACACCACACATCTTTTTAAATCCTGGGTATACTACTTCATAATAATGATCCACACCAAGTAGAACATGCACCTCACTCTGATTTCCCATGGGATCTGACAAGTTAACCCCTTGCTACGTAATGCGTGTTCCACCTTCTTCACACCCACAGATACATATTCTGGTAGGGTGTCTACTACGATACAAGTCATAAAGTACCGGTTATTACGATAGAAATATGAAATCTCCGCTATCTCGTAGTCTTGTTTATCAGTAACCCCTGTGAAGCCCTGTAATCGAAGAGTCTCAGCCCCTACGATTCGGTGCTTCAGTCCCACTAGTACGGACCTCTTTATAAAGGAACGTTGAGACCCTTGATCTAGAAGTACCCGACAAACTTTGTTACTGTCATTACCTTCCATGGGAATCTGTATTGTGGGCAATATAGTGGTGTCTTGCGTGCTACCTAGTGCCACAGTTGTAGTACCCTCTTTTTTGACGTCTTTGACTTTATCTGCTGTAGGACACAACTTATCAAAGTGATGTCCTTTGCAGTGGCGACAGGGCCTTAAGTATGTAGCAGTACATTGTCCCTGCTTACCATGTTCTTTACTTAGACAACCTACACATAGCTTCAATCTTATCGCCTGTGCTAGTTTTGTCTCATTTGTTGGGTATTTTACGCAGAAACTCCATTTATGTTTGTTGTTACATAGCTTACATAGAATCTGAGCAGGTTTCTTATACACACCCTCTTTCTTTACTTTAGTCCCCACTGTCATGCTTACTGTTCCCCTCTTCTCCACATTCTCACTCCCTCCCGACTCATACATTCTCCCTTTGTTCAACTGTAGATTATTGATCTCCTTACTGAACTGAGTTTTGAATTCCCCCAGCTCAAATGATCTTACCTTATCAAGTATTGCCATAGGAAGCTTCTGACGCAAGATAATGACTATCATTTCCTGCGTGGTAAGCCCTAGGGTATCTAGCGATCGAGTATGGCACTCCATATTTGCCCTGAAGTTTGTCAACTCATCAACCTTATACTGTGGTTCTGTGAGCCCCAACAAGGCAATGACATGGGCCATCTTCAACTGCTCTCTATCCCCGTATGTGGACTCTAATAAGTGTACCGCTTCAAGATAACTACCACCCACTACTGCAAACCCCTCTATTAAATGTAAGGCCTCTCCTTCCATTTGTCCCTTCAGATAGTGAAACTTGCGGACATTATCCAAAGAGGATTCATGAACCGTAGATCGAAATACGTCCCAGAAAGCTAACCACTCGGTTAACTTGCCCCCAAATGTAGGAAGATTGAGCTTTGGGAGGTGTACAGTATGTTTTGGGTCAGCCCTTCTATGGGCCTCATTATCGCCTCCCTTTCTAACTTGCGACAGCACGCTGTAATAGGTACTTCGCTCTAAAGACAGGTTCGTCATAGAGGGCGCGATTATCACACTCTGTAACAATCTCTTCCTCCTCTGTCATGGCAGCCACAATCACCTCACTCAGAGCCGTAATACGACCGTGGGTAACCTGGACGTTTTCTAATCTAGCCTCCAATTCCTCTAGTTCAGCAGTAGTGATGAAAGTGTTGACGTCCACTATTAGCCTATTTATTACTCCCCGAAGTCCCGCCCTTTGATTTTTAGGGGCTTTGTTCAGCACCCCACTAGACGGTGTCTCTTTACCGTTTTTATCCATTTTGCTTGCGAGCCTATAGGCTATGTATCTAAATATTACGTCACAAAAACAACGGCCAAATAACAGGCTACTTAAGAGACGCCAACCGGCGGACTTCTATGTTATGGAGAAAAAATAGTACACTATATAGCAATACCTACTAATGGATCATATTGAACAAGAAAAAATGTTAGGTCAGGTCATATGTCACAGGAAGTCTGAAACGGAAAAGAAAATTATTGGGGAAAGACGATGGGTGGGAAGAAGGACTTAGGCAGGCGCAACGATGTGACCCTGCATTCCGGCTCTCACCATCGCTTGGCTAGCCTTGCCAGTTTATCATAGAGTTGTTCCTGCATCCTGTTATATGTCCCCTTGTTCATTGCCTTAAAATCCCTTACTGGTAGCTAATTCCCGGGTCTGGGCACCAATGTGGTAAACTATCAATGGAAGTTAAATATTACTAAGCTATAATGAATCAAATAAAATCAATCTAAATGAATACTCTATATCTAAATTGAATTCAATCTGAAACAAGCTAATTTATATCCAAAGGTCTCACATAATAAATGTATATAATTATAGGGTAAGGTTATAAGGGTTAATATTAGCCAGGAATTAACTCGCCAATAGTTCCACGTGGCAATGAGGCAAGGGAGAACGTTTTACCCAATATGGCGGTGGACAATGGGGAACGAGACTTCGGTCCCAAGACACGAGTCAAGTTAAAGAAAGAATAAATTATTACATGGGAATGGACATGAATAATATGCTTATCTATCAGTCAGTCATGATGTCGATGAGAGCGTCGTGATGGTGTAGTTGTGTGTATTGCTGTATGTGTATTGTGATTAGAGGCACAAAAGCACGATCAACTGAGGGCGGAAAATTAGATGTTAACTGGTTGGTGTTCGTGAAGGCTCTGGCGTACCTCAAAAGCACACCTTGCTGCCTTGGCAAACCGCCAGGAGCCCAAATTATCGTACCGCATTTAGGTTGCTCTATACGATAAATTATATTAATATATACGATAAATTCATATATACTACATAAGACCATGGCAATATTGCTTAATAGCATATTAGGCCTTTTATAACTTAACCTATTTACAATCTTATAATATACGATCTACTCGTCCTACGTCGTGCTGTAGGAGAGATCGTGACGTTACAGAGACATACAAGATCACAAAAGAGTCATATTCTATCGTATTTATACGATAATATCATTAGCTTGCTATATGTGGTCTGACAGGTATGGAGGTCACAATATTGACATAGGGGTACACTGTACCGGCTATGGTACACCAGGTACTCGTTATATTAATAATGGATTGTGTTGAGGGTTGTAGATAGTGTCTGGAGCCACAACAGCATTAGCTTGCTATATGAGGCCTGACAGGTATGGAGGTCACAATATTGACATAGAGGTACACTGTACCGGCTATGGTACACCAGGTACTCGTTATAATAATAGTGGATTGTGTTGAGGGTTGTAGATAGTGTCTGGAGCCACAATATCATTAGCTTGCTATATGAGGTCTGACCGGTATGGAGGTCACAATATCGACATTGGGGTACACTGTACAGACTATGGTATACCAGGTACTCGTTATATTAATAGTAAATTGTGTTGAGGGTTTTAGATAGTGTCTGGAGCCACAATATCATTAGCTTGCTGTATGAGGTCGGACCGGTATGGTGGTCAAAATATTGACATAGGGGTACACTGTGTTGGCTATGGTACACCAGGTACTCGATATATTAGTAGTGGATTGTGTTGAGGGTTGTAGATAGTGTCTGGAGCCACACTAGCATTAGCTTTCTATATGAGGTCTGACTGGTATGGAGGTCACAATATTGACAGAGGGGTACACTGTGCCGGCTATGGTACACCAGGTACTCGATATATTAATTGTGGATTGTGTTGAGGGATGTAGATAGTGAATGGAGCCACAATATCATTAGCTTGATATAAGAGGTCTGACCGGTATGGAGGTCACAATATTGACATAGAGGTACACTGTACCGGCTATGGTACACCAAGTACTCTTTATATTAACAGTGGAGTGTGTTGAGGGTTGTAGATAGTGTCTAGAGCCACAATACCATTTGCTTGCGATTTGAGGTGTGACTGGTATGGAGGTCACAATATTGACATAGGGGTACACTGTACCGGCTATGCTACACCAGGTACTCGTTATATTAATAATGGATTGTGTTGAAGGTTGTAGATAGTGACTGAAGCCACAATATATTTAGTTTTCTATATGAGGTCTGACCGGTATGGAGGTCACAATATTGACATAGAAGTACACTGTACCGGCTATGGTACATCAGGTACTCGTTATATTAATAGTGGATTGTGTTGAGGGTTGTAGATAGTGTATGGAGCCACAATATCATTAGCTTGCTATATGAGGACTGACCGGTATGGAGGTCACAATATTGACATAGGGGTATACGGTACCGGCTATGGTGCACCAGGTACTCGCTATATTAAAAGTGGATTGTGTTGAGGGTTGTAGATAGTGTCTGGAGCCACAATATCATTAGCTTCCTATATGAGGTCTGACCGGTATGGAGGTTACAATATTGACATAGAGGTACGCTGTATCGGCTATGGTACACCAGGTACACGTTATATTTATAGTGGATTGTGTTGAGGGTTGTAGATTGTGTTACGACCGGGGCTACGAATAAAACAAGGGCACTTAATGAGTGGACTAGTAATAGGGCACTATGCAACAACGGTACGCTAGATCCAAACCCTTGAACTTATATGCCGGCGAACAAAAACACCTATGCCCTCCAGAGTTAATCTGCGATAACGGGGTATCCTTAACTGGGCATAAATGTACTCTACTTCAGGCTGACCCACACTGGCATAGCCTGATAACAAACAAGATGCAAGTTACATTAAAATGCATAAAAAGGAATCTATGGAAAGATCAATTAAATCACTGCAAGATTTAATACAATGAAAAGATGCTTCAATATAGTTCTCTAAACAACAATAAACTCTTCACTCCTATCTGAAAGAAAGTGAAGTATAGTCCTACAGCATAGACCTGGAAACTTCTGAAGAAAGTCTGATGCTCATAAGATGCTCGTATCTTAAACTATATAAAGGCAGGAGGCAGGACACCACATGTGTAAATGGAATACACTAAAAGATAGGACATATAATGTTAACTGACACGAGAATACTATAAATGCCCAACGGTAGCAATGCTCGACACTAAAAGAAGTACTTCCTCATCAACGAAACAGTCTGCTATGGTTGTGCAACGCAACAACAACCTAGACTAATAAATGCTGTGAATAATAATGCGTACATATCAAAGAGCTTATATGAAATACTAATGGCGGGTGCCCAACTCCGAAAGGAGTTGAAGTAGGGGAGCTATCCCCCCGCCAAAGGCGGCTTTCTAGGGCCTTTCCTAGCTGATGCTGAGAGGATTGGGTTCTAGTCATGTGGTGATGGGCTGGTCTATCAGAGTGAGAGCTGAGCGATCTCTGCCATACCCATAGCTTACTCTGACTGTTCCTTTTACTTATATATCTTCTAGATCTCAAGTGACGGCGTCTTTTCCGTGGATCGACCTCCCTACTGCCAACCTAAAAGTTGGCAGATTGGGAGCCAAAGCGTCACATTTTTCCCTTGCCCCTCAACTTTCCCTTCATAATTGCTGAGGGGCACAGGGCCTTGGGTGGGGCTTTGGTTTCTCGGGCGTTTCCGCGCCCTCCTCAGCTCCCTGCCTTAGAGTGGCTTCGGTCACCTGGGTTTTGTTAGTGGTAAGCAGGGAGGGTTTTGTGGGGGCGCTTTATGGCCTTGCTCGGGACCTTGGGGCTGTTCGGCCAGGCAGCCTGGGGAACAACAACAACAACAACAACTAATAGGTGTGTACTCGATTAATAATGTCTAGCTGGAATACTCTAGGTAAGGAACTGTGGTTGAGCAAGACAGGCTCGTAGCCTAGCGATGTCCTTAAGACTGTATCCTTTAAGTTACGTTAATTGACTAGGGTGCTCTCTTGATAGATCCAGATCACAAGTATCTGGTTCTATCTTGGTGACCCTCTAAAGACAAGCAAAGAGGCAGCAAAGTGTGGAACTGGAACAGGCCAAAACCCTCAGTCAACACAATGCTGCACTTGCAAAGGACGAAAGCGAAAAGACAACACAGGCTACCACAGGACCGGTCGAAGTCGTGTAGGTATAAGCAAACCGTATACACATCGGAGACAACGACTACAGTTACCTTATCCCAGTCTAGCATTAAATAAAAGAGCAGAAACACTACATCAATAATGGAGACACACTAAGTTCTTAACCTATACTAACTAAGAACCCTCAAAACCTATTCTAAGTACATGTAAATATCTCTGAGGACGGCGCATGCAATACAATGGGCCGGCTATGGAAACCGTATGCAGAACCCAAGGGGACAAGTAATTGAATAAAGGTGAGAAGCAATGGAAAAGAAAAAGGTCAGAGAGAGAGACAGTGGTAAAGGGGGTGATTGGGAGAGAGTATGCAAAGGGATGTTAGAAGCATGCGCGCCAAGCCTGTCCTGAGGAGGACAGCTCCTGGGAACCCTCATGGAGGAGGTTAGTTACACAGGAGCCCGCAAGGGCGCGATGGTCGGCCAATCACGGGCCGAGACGTCACAAGGCAGCAGGTCCTAGGACGCGCCAGGATCCGCCAGCCAATCAAGGGCGCGGGAAATCCCGCGCGCGAGCGGGAAAACTCCTCCGAGCGAGGGAGGCAGCACATACATACACACGCACATACCACCACCACGCTGCCTATATCTCTCTTTCTCCTTAACTTTACACAATGCATCTTATATTCTACTAATGATATAAAATACTTCCCGTTGTCACAGACGAAAACAAAGACCACCACTGGACTGTCTGTGACAATGCGATCACAAGTAAAGAATGAACAACATTCTCGGATAACTGTAACCCATTTCGATGTCCCTGGCGAGCGCTAGTGGCTAATGAGAGGCGATTCTGCCCACGCTGGTAGACGTCACACCCCGCCCAAGATATAGGACGCTCAACATTAGGCGAACACCATATCTGACAAGGCAGAATGCCGACAAGACCCGTCACACATAGCCACTCCACCAGAAATGAAATGCAAAGCTCAATTATTACATAAAACAACATATTGACATAAAGAAAATCTTATAACCCTTCTCAAACACAATAGTATAATTTAGCCTGCTATGCTCCCTGAGCGAGCTTCACAGAGCCCAGCCTACTAAGTGAAAGACAGGTTCAACTTAGGACTTTAGCTATAACATTGGCAACTTATAATTAAATATAAAAAAAGAAAGGGTTTTTATGTGATTTTTTTATTTAATTTTAATGTTGTTTTTGATGGCTGCTCTACAGGGGCAAGCCTGGTTTTTCTCCACTCAAACCCACACACCTGTGGTGATCTACGCCGGATCCTCCACCCTCGACAAACAGTCTGCTATCACATTCTCACAACCGGCAATATGGCGAATGTCTAGATTGTATTCTTGCAACATGAGTGACCAACGTGTCAGCCTCATATTCCGGTTGTGGAATTGGTTCAGAAATTTAAGAGGGCGGTGGTCGGTATAAATCACCACGACTGGCCCGTAGGCAGGAACATATACTTCAAAGTGCCTGAGCGCCAACACTATTGCCAGCAGTTCTTTTTCCACCACAGAGTAGTTTTTCTGAGCTGAATTAAACTTCTTGGAAAAGAAACTGACTGGATGTTCCAAAACCTTCCTCGTCTGTTTGCATTAAGATGGCACCAGCCCCTACACCGCTGGCATCTGTTGCCAGCTGGAATGGTCTTTCAAAGTCAGGGGCCCTGAGGATTGGGTGAGTGCATAGTAGGTGCTTGACCAGCGAAAAAGCCCTTCCACACTCAGGTGCCCACTTGAACTTTTTGTCTTTTGCTAGTAAATCTGTCAGGAGAGCTAGCACAGTAGAATAACCCTGAATGAAACGGTGATAGTAACCGATCATGCCCAAAAATCTCATGATCTGCCGCTTGGTGGACGGTCTGGGGAACTGATTAATAGCCTGTATCTTGTTTTGGGGGGGGCACGCCTGGCCTAACCCGACCACAAACCCAAGATACTGTACAGTTGCCAGGACAAAGTCGCACTTGCCCAGATTGACCACCCAGCTGGCCTCACTGAGCTTCTGAAACAAGGCTTCTATGTGCTCACAGTGACTCTCAAAGTTGTCATCGTAGATTATAACGTCATCTAGGTAGACAGTGCAGTTAGGGATGTCAGATACTGACTCGCTCATAAGATTCTGGAAGGTTGCTGGGGCATTTTTAAGGCCATACGGCATCACATTGCAACGGTAGGTGTTCCCATCAACCACAAACCCGCATACCCCCTTCGCCCGCTCAGACAAGGGCACCTGCCAGTAGCCTTTCACTAGGTCTACCTTAGTTAGAAACTGTGCCTTACCAATCTTGTCTACACTATCGTCAACACGGGGAAGGGGATAAGCATTGGTGGGAGTCAAACCAATCAATCTCCGAAAGTCAATGCAGAAGCGAATCTTCCCGTCAGGCTTGGGCTGCAGAGTGACAGGAGATGTCCACCTAACTGCCCCCTTCTCAATCAACTCCCGTTCTAACATATACTCTAACTCCGCTCTGAGGGCTGGGAGTTTAATGGGTGGAATTCTGTAGGGTACTGATTTAAAGGGGGGGGTGATCTCCCACGTCCACGTCATGCACCACTCGAGTTGTGAGGCCTGGATGCTATGCAAACACAGGGGGGTATGAAGCAAACAGGCGCTGCACGGCTACACGCTGTTGCTCAGGCAGGTGCACTAGAGCATCGTCAGCCACCTGTCTGGAGTTCCCCGCCCACTGGTCAGCAGAGACATGACACTCCCAGTTATCTTCCACCTGGGCTTCACTGTCCCTCATTCCTTCTCCACCATGACCGCTGCAGGTCAACACAGGGACAGCGAGAGACTCAGGGGGGCGCCTCACAAACTCTTTCACCAGATTCACATGGCACAGCTGATTCTGTTTACGCCTATCTGGAGTAGCCACAAGATAGTCTAGGTCAGAGATCTTCTTTACCACCTTATAAGGACCAGTGTACTTAGCAGACAACGGATGACCTGGCAGAGTTAACAAAATCAACACCTCCTGCCCCACCTTAATCTCCCGGAGTTTTGTCTTCTCATCGTACCTGTCCTTCATCAGTGCTTGCGACCCTACCAAATTCCTACATGCCAACTCTAGGCTTCTCAGCATTCTCTCTCTGCTCTCGAGGACATACTTTAACATGGAACATGGTTTTGCTGTGCCCTCCCAGATTTCTCTATCCATGTTGAGGGGGCCTCTGACCTGATGTCCGAAAACTAACTCATTGGGACTGAACCGGAGGCTTTCACCAGGTAGCTCCCGAGCAGCGAATAAAACATTGGGCAACCCAAGATCCCAATCCTTGCCATTTTCAACACAGTAACAACGCAGCATGCTTTTCAGAGTCGAGTGCCACCTCTCCAACACCCCTTGACTCTCTGGGTGATAGGCTGAAGAGACAACTGTACTGATACCGTACTGCTGCATGGTCTGTTTGAAAAGGTTAGAAGTAAAATTGGACCCTTGGTCTGACTGCAATTCCTGCGGGTACCCGTACCTAGCAATAGCAAGTTACGAACAACAGTCTTAGCAGTACCATTTCGCATGGGGTATGCATCCGGATAACGAGTGGCAACATCCATGATTGTGAGGAGGTACTTGTTGCCTGCACTAGTAGGGGGTAGAGGGCCAACCATGTCGATTATAACCATACTGAATATTGGCCCGTTTACAGGAATAGGGTGTAAAGGAGCCTTGGGAATACACTGGTTTGGTTTACCTACTGTCTGGCAGGTACTGCACATTGCCACCCATGACTCAACATGTGCCTTCATACCTGGCCTCCAAAACAATTTTGCCAATGCTGCCACCGTCTTACGTACACCCAAATGCCCTGCCAACGGTACATCATGCGCCAACCTCAGTAGGCTATCACGGCACATACTAGGCACTACCAACTGGTCAACCACTCTCGACCCACCCTCCCAACTCCGTCTGGGATCTAGAAAACGCCTGTACAAAATACACTCCACACGAAAGAAATCCCCCGGCTTTGCATCCCCGTCCTCCTCAAGTTCCACTGCACCGTTACTACACTTCTGAAGCTCAGGATCACCTAGCTGCAGCCGACAGATATCCGAAAGAGCCAATTTGTCTAGATGCTCCCGGAGCAACTTATGGCCTCCCCCGATACTAGGCTGTTCTATCCTATCTTGCTTACGTGAGAACCGGTGCTGTCTCGGAGTTTTCTCATACCCCACCTCTTCACCAAGTGTGACAGGTTCCTAGGCCACTCCGGACCTTAACATTGGTGCTAATACTGAGTCGCCAAGAAGAGCCGCTGGATCAAAACTCAAAACTTTTCCCAACTTTAGCTTTCTCCTTCCGACCGTTCCTCCACTGGTCTGGAGACTGAGGAATAGGCTGTGACACCTTAGATGCACGAGATCAGGTGACAACACACGCCATCTGCTGTAATTGACACCTCTCGACCAACTCCTGCCCCTCCCTACTCACGTCGGCCGCCCTCTCGGCAACGACTAAAGGTGGAACCTCAGAAGTAGGCACCGCAAAGTCGTTGCCGAGAAGAAGGTCGACGCCCTCTACTGGCAGTTTCTCTACGATTCCAACATCTATCTCTCGTGTAACACCATCAACCTCCAGCTCCACTCGAACCAACGGGTATGACCGTGTAGCATTATTACCCTGCACCACAACTACCCGTGCTGCGTTTATAGGTTTGCCTGTAAAGTTTGTCATCAGAGTCTGGGATGCACCTGTATCACGCAACAACTCCAACCCATGCTTGCAACCAGCGCAACTCACGCAGCCACGCCCTCTATGGTCGCAAAAAGCATCGCGGACAGGTTTCGAGCCTTCCGGACACTCGTTCACTGGCTGTGCCCCCGCATCTGACATATCACCCCGGGTAAATGCAGAAGACCTCAGAGACACCCCAATGTTGCTAGCCAAAGACACGACTGCTGCAGATTGGTTACTAGGGCAGGAACGTGCAAAATGCTCCTTTTTATGACACTAAAAACACTCTACTTCACCCTTGGACTTCCCCTGAGGTGGGGAAGGGCCCTGACCTTTCTTAAACGGGTCGGGTTTTGGTTTGTGATCAAAATTAGCATCATTGCTCTTGCTTTTGTTATTAAATGTTGCATCACTGACTCGGGGGGGTGGAGTGTTGCGCCCCTTGTTAACTGCATCGGTCCGTTGTGCAGACCCGCACCCACGAATCAGCGATAATCTCAGGTCAGCCATCTCAGCTGCCTCTTGTAGAGTTTTAGGACGTTTCTTTGTTCTTCAAAGTCAGGTCACCGCTTGTGCATTTAAAAAATTGCTCTAGAAGGACTAACTGCTCAATCTCTTCGAACGTCGTCACCTTCTCTGACCTCAGCCAATTTCTCAAAGCATCAGACAGTTCCCGGGCATGTTCTAGAAAAGTGCACTCACGACCCTTCGTAACACCCCGAAACTTCAACCTATATGTCTCTGGTTGTAACTCGTATGCCCGCAGAACAGCATCCTTCAATACCTCATAATTGATGCACGACTCCAAGGGCAATGCATCATATGCCTTGAGTCCTTTGCCAACCAACCTAGAGGAAACAAGGGCTTCCCACTTAACCTCGGGCCATTGGTGCTCCCGGCACTTCTTCTCAAAACGCAGGAAAAACTCGGTGACACCCGACTCGTCAAATGCAGGGACTAACTTAAGAAGGTGCGATAAAGGCTGATCAAGACCTCGATTCCCAGAACCGAGACGCTGCCCTGTCGACTCCACCCGAGACTTCTCAAGCTCTATGTCTGCACAGTACTTCGTAGTCTCAACCTGAAGCTCAGCCTCACGTATGGCCTTTCTCTCCTCAGCCTCAGATTTCCGCAGCTGCTGCTGAATCTTAGCCATCTCAAGCTGGAAGATCATATCTGGAGTTAAACCTTGAGGAGGAGGAGATGCAACAATTGGAGACCCACCCAGTGATCCACCCAGGGGCAAACCACGCTGCCAGTGACTATCGGCCTGCGGGAACGTACCCGGCTCCGGAGCCCGAGGGGGCGCCATGGTAGAAGTCGAGTTGAATGGAGGCTGGGCCGAAGGTGCCCCAGCTCCCGCTCCACCCGAAGCCCCACACACCCAACCGAGCACACAGGCCACTAGGTCACTTCTCGTCATGCTGCTAGTGCCAACATACCCCATGATCGTCGCCAAACACTGGAGACCATACCGATCAATCCCCGACACCCGGTCAACAGTAATAGGCATCTCCAGAAACTTCCTTGCATCCTCCTCACTAGTTACTACTCTAATGCCTTCTAACAAACCCAGCTTCTGCACCTCAGAGCCTGCTTCCCATACTGTGTCCTCACTGTGCACTGATCCGTCGTTCGACATAGTGTCCACCGAAAATTCTCAACGTTTATAAAAACAAAATACGTAAACTCTCATGTAGCACTATTCACTCAAAAAATGCTTGAAGACAACTCAAGTGCTATACTACGTTGCCAAAAAAAAAATCCAACATGTCCAAAATATTCCTCCAAAAACAAATGTCCAAAAATCCTGCAATTATTTCTTAGTTCATTTGGTATGACGACTAAGATAAGATACTAGGCAAGGTCGCCATTTGTTACGACCGGGGCTACGAATAAAACAAGGGCACTTAATGATTGGACTAGTAATAGGGCACTATGCAACAACGGTACGCTAGATCCAAACCCTCGAACTTATATGCCGGCAAACAAAAACACCTATACCCTCCAGAGTTAATCTGCGATAACGGGGTATCCTTAACTGGGCATAAATGTACTCTACTTCAGGCTAACCCACACTGGTATAGCCTGATAACAAACAAGATGCAAGTTACGTTAAAATGCATAAAAAGGAATCTATGGAAAGATCAATTAAATCACTGCAAGATTTAATACAATGAAAAGATGCTTCAATATAGTTACTCTAAACAACAATAGACTCTTCACTCCTATCTGAAAGAAAGTGAAGTATAGTCCTACAGCATAGACCTGGAAACTTCTGAAGAAAGTCTGATGCTCAAAAGATGCTCGTATCTTAAACTATATAAAGGCAGGAGGCAGGACACCACATGTGTAAATGGAATACACTAAAAGATAGGACATATAATGTTAACTGACACAAGAATACTATAAATGCGCAATGGTAGCAATGCTCGACACGAAAAGAAGTACTTCCTCATCAATGAAACAGTCTGCTATGGTTGTGCAACTCGACAACAACCTAGACTAATAAATGCTGTGAATAATAATGCATACATATCAAAGAGCTTATATGAAATACTAACAGGTGTCTACTCGATTAATAATGTCTAGCTGGAATACTCTAGGTAAGGAACTGTGGTTGAGCAAGACAGGCTCGTAGCCTAGCGATGTCCTTAAGACTGCATCCTTTAAGTTACGTTAATTGACTAGGGTGCTCTCTTGATAGATCCAGATCACAAGTATCTGGTTCTATCCTGGCGACCCTCTAAAGACAAGCAAATAGGCAGCAAAGTGTGGAACTGGAACAGGCCAAAACCCTCAGTCAACACAATGCTGCACTCGCAAAAGGACGCAAGCGAAAAGACAACACAGGCTACCACAGGACCGGTCGAAGTCGTGTAGGTATAAGCAAACCGAGACACACTAAGTTCTTAACCTATACTAACTAAGAACCATCAAAACCTATTCTAAGTACATGTAAATATCTCTGAGGATGGCGCATGCAATATAATGGGCCGGCTATGGAAACCGTATGCAGAACCCAAGGGGACAAGTAATTGAATAAAGGTGAGAAGCAATGGAAAAGAAAAAGGTCAGAGAGAGAGACAGTGGTAAAGGGGGTGATCGGGAGAGCGTATGCAAAGGGATGTTAGAAGCATGCGCGCCAAGCCTGTCCTGAGGAGGACAGCTCCTGGGAACCCTCAGGGAGGAGGTTAGTTACACAGGAGCCCGCAAGGGCGCGATGGTCGGCCAATCACGGGCCGAGACGTCACAATGCAGCAGGCCCGTAGGACGCGCCAGGATCCGCCAGCCAATGAAGGGCGCGGGAAAGCCCACGCGCGAGCGGGAAAACTCCTCCGAGCGATGGAGGCAGCACATACATACACACGCACATACCACCACCACGCTGCCTATATCTCTTTCTCCTTAACCCTATCCGACATATGACGCGATTTTGAGCCTATTAGGGATACTTTAAAACCTTTGTTACCATCAGGGGTATTTAGAAACCTTTAGTTTAGTTACTTCAACCTCTGCAGTTGTCTTTGAGTTAGCTGTGGGCAGAAAACAAATTTTGGAGAAGTAATAATAAGAGTGAGAAAACTCTATTTCTTATTGCTAATCTGGCAACCTCTGCGTCATATGAGTCTGAAGGGGTTAACTTTACACAATGCATCATATATTCTACTAATGATATAAAATACTTCCCGTTGTCACAGACGAAAACAAAGACCACCACTGGACTGTCTGTGACAATGCGAGCACAAGGAAGGAAAGAACAACATTCTCGGATAACTGTAGCCCATTTCGATGTCCCTGGTGAGCGCTAGTGGCTAACGAGAGGCGATTCTGCCCACGCTGGTAGACGTCACAATAGTGTCTGGAGCCACAATATCATTAGCTTGCTATATGAGGTCAGACCAGTATGGAGGTCACAATATTGACATAGGGGTACACTGTACCGGCTATGGTACACCAGGTACTCGTTATATTAATAGTGGATTGTGTTGAGGGTTGTAGATAGTGTCTGGAGTCACAATATCATTACCTTGCTATATGAGGTCTGACCGGTATGGAGGTCAAACTATTGACATAGGGATACACTGTACCGACTATGGTACACCAGCTACTCGTTATATTAATAGTGGATTGTGATGAGGGTTGTAGATAGTGTCTGGAGGCACAATATTATTAGCTTGCTATATGAGATCTGACTGGTATGGAGGTCCCAATATTGACATAGGGATACACTGTAACGGCTATGGTACACCAGGTACTCGTTATATTAATAATGGATTGTGTTGAGGGTTGTAGCTAGTGTTTGGAGCTACAATATCATTAGCTTTGTATATGAGGTCTGACCACTATGGAGGTCACAATATTGACATAGGGGTACACTGTACCGGCTATGGTACACCAGGTACTCGTTATATTAATAGCTGATTGTGTTGAGGGTGGTAGATAGTGTATGGAGCCACAATATCATTAGCTTGCTATATGAGGACTGACCGGTATGGAGGCCACAATATTAACATAGGGGTACACTGTACCGGCTATGGTGCACCAGGTACTCGTTATATTAATAGTGGATTGTGTTGAGGGTTGTAGATAGTGTCTGGAGCCACAATATCATTAGCTTCCTATATGAGGTTTAACAGGTATGGAGGTCACAATATTGACATAGAGGTACGCTTTACCGGCTATGGTACACCAGGTACTCGTAATATTAAGGGTGGATTGTGTTGAGGGTTGTATATAGTGTCTGGAGCCACAATATAATTACCTTGCTATATGAGGTCTGACCGGTATGGAGGTCAAAATATTGACATAGGGGTACACTGTACCGGCTATGGTACACCAGGTACTCGTTATATTAATAGTGGATTGTGTTGAGGGTTGTAGCTAGTGTCTGGAGCTACAATATCATTAGCTTTGTATATGAGGTCTGACCGCTATGGAGGTCACAATATTGACATAGGGGTACACTGTACCGGCTATGGTACACCAGGTACTCGTTATATTAATAGTTGATTGTGTTGAGGGTGGTAGATAGTGTATGGAGCCACAATATCATTAGCTTGCTATATGAGGACTGACCGGTATGGAGGCCACAATATTTACATAGGGGTACACTGTACCGGCTATGGTACACCAGGTACTCGTTATATTAAGAGTGGATTGTGTTGAGGGTTGTATATAGTGTCTGGAGCCACAATATAATTACCTTGCTATATGAGGTCTGACCGGTATGGAGGTCAAAATATTGACATAGGGGTACGCTGTACCGGCTATGGTTCACCAGGTACTCGTTATATTAATAGTGGATTTTGTTGAGGGTTGTAGATAGTGTCTGGAGCCATAATATAATTAGCTTGCTATATGAGGTCTGACCGGTATGGATAATTTGCATTGATAAGATTTAGCCACAAAGGCCAAGCACTGGGACCTGTAGAGATCATTGAGAGCTAGGCTACATCTAAAAATTAAAAGATCACAGGAATTTCAAAATTTAAAACGCATTAAGATATCAAGTAACGGTACATTAAACGGATAAAATATCAATAAAGGAATATCAAAAGTATGACTGACCGGTATGGAGGTCACAATATTGACATAGGGGTACACTGTACCGGCTATGGTACACCAGATACTCGTTATATTAATAGTGGATTGTGTTGAGGGTTGTAGATAGTGTCTGGAGCCACAATATCATTAGCTTGCTATATGAGGTCTGACCGGTATATGGAGGTCACAATATTGACATAGGGGTACACTGTACCGGCTATGGTACACCAGGTACTCGTTATATTAATAGTGTTTTGTGTTGAGGATTGTAGATAGTGTCTGGAGCTACAATATCATTAGCTTTGTATATGAGGTCTGACCGCTATCGAGGTCACAATATTGACAATGGGGTACACTGTACCGGCTATGGTACACCAGGTAATCGTTATTTAAATAGTGGATTGTGTTGAGGGTTGTAGATAGTGTCTGGATCCACAATATAATTAGCTTTCTATATGAAGTCTGACCGGTATGGAGGTCACAATATTGACATAGGGGTACACTGTACCGGCTATGGTACATCAGGTACTCGCTATATTAATAGTGGATTGTGTTGATGGTTGTAGATAGTGTCTGGACCCACAATATAATTAGCCTGCTATAAGAGGACTGACCGGTATGGAGGTCACAATATTGACATAGGGGTACACTGTACCGGCTATGGTACACCAGGTACTCGTTATATTAATAGTGGATTGTGTTGAGGGTTGTAGATAGTGTCTGGAGCCACAATATCATTAGCTTGCTATAAGAGGTCTGACCGGTATGGAGGTCACAATATTGACATAAGGGTACACTTTATCGGCTATGGTAAACCAGGCACTCGTTCTTTTAACAGTGGATTGTGTTGAGGGTTGTAGATAGTGTCTGGAGCCACAATATCATTAGCTTCCTATAAGAGGTCTGACCGGTATGGAGGTCACAATATTGACATAGGGGTACACTGTACAGGCTATGGTACACCAGGTACTCGTTATATTAATAGTGGATTGTGTTGAAGGTTGTAGATAGTGTCTGGAGCCACAATGTCATTAGCTTGCTATATGAGGTCTCACCTGTATGGAGGTCACAATATTTACTTAGGGGTACATTGTACCGGCTATGGTACACCAGGTACTCGTTATATTAATAGTCGATTGTGTTGAGGGTTGTGGATAGGGTCTGGAGCCACAATATCATTAGCTTGCAATATGAGGTCTGACCGTTATGGAGGTTACAATATTGACATAGGGGTACACTGTACCGGCTATGGTACACCAGGTACTCGTTATATTAATAATGGATTGTGTTGAGGGTTGTAGATAGTGTCTGGAGCCACAATATCACTAGCTTGCTATATGAGGTCTCTCACCGGTTTGGAGGTCAAAATATTGACATAGGGGTACACTGTACTGGCTATGGTACACCAGGTCCTCGTTATTTAAATAGTGGATTGTGTTGAGGGTTGTAGATAGTGTCTGGAGCCACAATATCATTAGCTTACTATATGAGGTCTGACCAGTATGGAGGCCACAATATTGATATAGGGGTACACTGTACCGGCTATGGTACACCAGGTACTTGTTTTCTTAACCCCTTCTGACTCATATGACTCAGAGGTTGCCAGATTAGCAATAAGAAATAGAGTTCTCTCACTCTTTTAATTACCTCTCCACAATTATTTTTCTGCCCACAGCTAACTCAAAGACAACTGCAGAGGTTGAAGTAACTAAACTTAAGGTTTCTAAATACCCCTGATGGTAAGAAAGGCTTTAAAGTATCCCTAATCGGCTCAAAATCGCATCATATATCGGAGAGGGTTAATAATGGATTTTTTTGAGGGTTGTATATAGTGTCTGGAGCCACAATATCATTAGCTTGCTATATGAGGTCTGACCGGTATGGAGGTCACAATATTGACAACTGTACCGGCTATGGTACACCAGGTACTCGTTATATTAATAGTGGATTGTGTTGAAGGTTGTAGATAGTGTCTGGAGCCACAATAGCATTAGCCTGCTATATGAGGTCTGACCGGTATGGAGGTCACAATATTGACATAGGGGTACACTGTACCGGCTATGGTACACCAGGTACTCTTTATATTAATAGTGGATTGTGTTGAGGGTTGCAGATAGTGTCTGGAGCCACAATATCATTAGCTTACTATATGATGTCTGATCGGTATGGTGGTCACAATATTGACAAAGGCATACACTGTACCGGCTATGGTACACCAGGTACTCGTTATATTAACAGTGGATTGTGTTGAGGGTTACCTTACGTTAGGATGTGTTCGTCACTCTTCTAGCGGCACCAAGGAGCGCGACGCCCCTCGTTTTGGGTGGTGATTTGGTGCAGTAGACTGTTTGAAGCGACAGCTCGCTCCCTTGCGAGGATGGGCTCGTCTGGCACCTTTTGCAGTTCGACATCCAGGGCTCTCTTGAAGCTGTCTAACAAGACGTCCCTCATGTCTCTTACTCGCCGTGGGAGTTTGTTGAAGAGACGTGGGCCTCTGTGTGATAACCAGCCCTCTCGCAGAGAGCCCATAGCACCCCTGTTATTCATCCGGGGGATTTCGCATTCCCAGCCTCTCCTATCACTGAATTTCATGACTATCGGAGTATGTAGGTTTGGTACTAAACCCTCTGCGATTTTCCACGTGTATATTATTAGGTAACGTTCTCTTCTACGTTCCAGTGAGTACAGATTCAGTGCTCTTAAACTCTCCCAATAGTGTAGCTGTTTTATCGAACTTATATGCGAAGTGAAATTTCTTTGTACACTCTCTACGTCCTTTATTTCACCTGCTTTGTATGGGGACGTTAATACGCTACAATATTCAAGCCGCAGTAGCACTAGAGATTTGAAGAGCGTTATCATAGGTACTTTACCGCGTGTTTTAAAAGTACGCAGAATCCAACCCGTTAGACGTTTCGCAGCCGCCACTTTGACCTGGTTATGTACTTTGAAACCCATATTTTCAGACATTAATACCCCAAGGTTTTTCACACTGTCTTTCCGCTCTATTATGTGGTTAGATTCTGTTAAGTAATTTTTAATTTCTTTAACACCATTATTATCTCCGTACCGTATTAATTGGAATTTTTCCTAATTGAATTGCATGTTGTTTTCCCTGGTCCACTGGAACACTACATTCATGTCTTCCTGCAGTCGGCCCGTGTCTTCTTGTGTGTTTACTATCTTGCTTAATTTTGTGTCATCAGCAAAAGACGACACCGTACTGTGTCTGGTGTTAGTATCTATGTCGCAAATTAGTATGAGGAACAGAAGGGGCGCTAGCACTGTTCCTTGGGGCACTGAGCTTTTGATATCCGAAGGCTCAGATGTGACTTGGTTTACTGCTACCGATTGTTTTCGGTTTACGAGGAAATTGTATATCCACCGTCCGATTTTCCCAGTTATACCTTTTGCTTTCAGTTTGTGGGCTATTATACCATGGTCACATTTATCAAATGCCTTAGCAAAATCGGTGTAAATGACATCCACGTTTTTCTTTTCTTCTAGCGCTTTAAGAATTTTGTCATAGTGTTCCAAAAGTTGTGAGAGACATGATCTTCCCGCTCTGAACCCATGTTGACCGGTGTTGTGTAGTTCATTTGTCTCCATGAATGTTGAAATTATTCTTCGCAGGACTCGTTCGAAAACTTTAATGATGTGAGAGGTTAGAGCTACCGGGCGGTAGTTTTTTGGTAGTGCTTTACTCCCTCCTTTATGCAGCGGGGCAATTATTGCGTTTTTCAAGCTATCTGGTATGTCACCAGTGTCTAGACTCCTTCTCCACATTATAGCCAGGGGTTTTGAGAGGTTTTCCTTACATTTCTTCATTAGGATCGAATTCCATGAGTCCGGGCCTGGTGCCGAGTGGGATGGCATGTTGGAAATGGCCTCTTCTATGTCTTTTGGACCGAAATCAATATCCAGCATCTGAGGGGTTTCCGTGGGGGAGGTTTCCATGAAAAATATATTTTGGTCTCTGATGACTTTTGTTTCATCAGGCTCACTGAATGCCATTTCATACTGCCTGCTTAAGAGTTCGCTCATTTCCTTTTTGTCCCCTGTGAAAGAGCCATCCCCTTTGCTCAGTGGGCCGATGTTTGATGTTGTTTTAGCCTTTTGTTTGGCGTATGAAAAGAAGTATTTGGAATTTTCCTTTATACCTGCAATAGCTTTCCTCTCCTCTTCCATATGTTGTAGTTCATATGATATTCTTAGCCTTTGTTCAATTTCCACAATTTCTCTATCTCTTTCGGCCTTTTGCCTATCCTGTAGATTTTGATGTGTGCGTCTTTGTGTGAGTAATTTTCTTCTTCTGTACAGCCTCCTCCTTTCCCGATCTTGTTTGCTTCTTCGTTTTGTTTGTCTTGCAGGTATATGGTGGCTACAGATTTGGGTCATGGTTTCTGTTATTGAGACTAGACATTCTGCTGGTGTCAGGTTATTCATTAAATCTTCCCAGTCTATTTCCTCCATTTCTTGATTTACCTCTTCCCACCTAATGTTTTTGTTATTGAAGTTAAATTTACTGAAGGAGCCGGTTTTTGTTCTCGATTCTGAGGTTGTCTGTACACTTTCTAAGGTTGTTTTGATCTCAATTAATTTATGATCTGAGTATGTTGTGTCCGATATGTTAATGCTGTGTACTAGAGAGTCGTTGTTAGTGAAGACCAGGTCTAAGATATTGTTTTCCCGTGTGGGTTCAGCAATATGTTGGGTAAGACTAAAAAAATCGCAAAGTTAAAAAAGCTCTCTCGTATTTGCTTCTCGGATGTTGTTTGCCACTAACTGGTTTTCTAGTTGTCTCCATTTAATGTTTGGTAGGTTAAAGTCTCCTAGCCATATAATATTTGGTGCTGGGTTCCCCAGGGTTTCCACTTCTGATTTTATTTTGTTGAGCTGGGTTTTGAATTCTTCTCGGGATGAGTCTGGAGGCCTGTATGTAACAATAACTGCTAAATTTAGGGATTCTATTTTAACTCCAAGTATTTCCACCACTTCATTACTGTTATTTAGGAATTCAGTACATATCAGTGAGTCATGGATGTACAAGGCTACACCTCCATGTGATCTATGCGTTCTGTCCGCCCTATGTAGGTTGTAACCAGGAATCCATACCTCACTATCTTCCTGATCTTTAATGTGAGTTTCTGTGAGAGCCCTAAATATAGCATTTCCTTCTTCTAGCAGGCCCCTAATAAATGGTACTTTGTTCGTGGTTCTATTTTTTAGGCCTTGGATATTTGCAAACAAGATTGGGGAGAGATTGTTTGGAGTACTAAGTGTACCTAATAGTCTTCGGGATGTATTTGCCACTCTTGGGAGGCCAGGAGGTGCTCGAGGTGTTCTATGTGCTCTTCCATCTCCCTCAGTCTCTTCATCTTCGTCTGCCCTTTCCCTCCTTGCCTTTTTCCTCTGTCTCGTCCTTGCATAGCTAGAGAGTTTTTTGGGCTACCATTCGTGTTAGGTCTAGCATATCTCCAAGTCCCTTTCATATGAAAAGCTGGGCATTTCATATTGTAGCAGGTTTTGTTCTCAAGTGATGTCTTGCAAAGGGATGGGTGGTGGTATTTGCAGGTTTCACCAAATCTACATTTTCCATGACTGGTTATGTTGTTGCAAATTTTGGGATGAGCAAATCTACATGACTTCCCATTATATTGGCCCTTTTTGACCAAAGTAGCACCTTCTTTCCAGATAATATCTGCACACTGGTGTAGACAACCCCAGTAGGTGTGGCTGGGGCTGCGAGGGGTTATGTGGTGAGCTAAGTGTGGTTGTGGTTGATAGTGGGCTTGGTGTATGGGTGGGTGAGGCCTGCAGGGGGGTGGAGTTACGTGTCGGTTGTAGGTGGGCAGGTGGTGAGCTATGCTGGGTCTGGGAGGGGGAGGTCTGGTAGTTGGGGGAAATAGTGGTGTGGTTTATGGATGGTGTGGTGTTATGAGGTGGTGTAGAGGGGGGCTGGGTGTCATGATCTGCCGGGCGTAAGTAGGCAGATGGCAGAGGTGTGGAGGGGGGCGGGGCATGTGGGGAGGCGGGAGGCGGCGGCGGTGTGGTATTTGGTGACGTCGCGGTGTTTCGAGGTGGTAGGGAGGGGGCTGATGAGAGTTTTTGTGTGGGAAGAGTTGTGTGTGGTGTTTGTTCAGAGGGAGGTGTTGTTGGGTGTTTTGGGTGAGACGAAATAGTAGTACTTGAATTCGATACGGTTGTGGTCAGGGATGTATGAGGGGAAATTCTTGGTGTGTTTCCCCAATTTTGTTGGAATAACACCGCCTCTTGGCTATATTTAGGTCTATCTTGTACCTCTGTTTTTTCCACAGTCTGGATGATTTGCATTGTGAACTCGGCACAGCTGTTGCAAAAATGGAAGTTCTTCCCCTTATTATTATAAGCCATGTTTATCGGTGGTGAAAGTCCTATGCAGCACCAATGAAACTTGTCTTTGCATATTTTGCATTTTGTGCCACGTTTGTCTCTCACTCTGTCCCTACAGATACTGCAAACGTCCTTGGTATTCATATCTATAAGAATATTTTACTCGACTTTCTTGTATGTAACGACGCAGGGGAGGGAAAGGGGCTAGAGAGAGAGAGAGGGGGGGGGGGGGGGTCACTGTTTTGTGGTTAGGACTTGTTCGAGCTTCCAATCATTAACACTGGCTTTGGTTTAAACTTTAAGTAACACTTTCGATAAACTTATGAAACAGAATCATCACTGCCCTAACCACTTCCTGTCTCTCATATCCCCGGTCCGAATTTACACTATTGATGGTTGCATGAGAGTTTCTTCCTCAAGAACGTCACTACTAATATCCCGCGATATGCGATTTGTTAAATAGTTAACTTATTATGCTTCTCTGTTTTATTTTATTTGTTTTATATTTGTTTTACCTGTTCGAGTTTAAGTTCCCATTTCGGTAAAATCGTATACCGGTACCACGGTTTAGAATGTGTCTACGTCAAGGGGGAGGGGTGGTGTTGGTGAGAGGGGGGCCTATGACACTCGTCAAGTGCTAAGCGATGTATGTGTTTTGGTACGGTGGTGGTAGGACGCTCACTTACACTGGCCCTAAACTTTCTTTTGAAATTGTAAGTTCTGTATAAATGCTGGTATTTTTTTTTTTTTCATGAGATACAGTTTACATACATGAATCGTGATCTAGCCAATTTTCACTAATATGCGATTTTAACCTTGCACACTGGACTAAAATCCCATCGTTCCCTTGGCACTCCCTTGTTTATGCTTGGCATTAGGGAATAACGGTTTTTGTTTTTCACACGCTTTTGTTATATCTCCGAAGATATTTATGCCATCAATTCGATTTGACACTACACAGAACCGCGACACTAAGTTTGGTTATGTGGATGATTTTGGTTCAGTTGTATCATCAATATCCCGAGTTATGATACAAAAACTTGGACCGTGGCGCCGGCGACCTCTCCCCTCACACCACACTATGAGGTTGTAGATAGTGTCTGGAGCCACAATATCATTAGCTTTCTATATGAGGTCTGACTGGTATGGAGGTCACAATATTGACATAGGGGTACGCTGTACCGGCTATGGTACACCAGGTACTCGTTATATCAATAGTGGATTGTGTTGAGGGTTATAGATAGTGTCTGGAGCCACAATGTCATTAGCTTGCTATATGAGGTCTGACCGGTATAGAGGTCACAATATTGACATAGGGGTACACTGTAACGGCTATGGTACACTAGGTACACGTATTATTAATAGTGGATTGTGTTGAGGGTTGTAGATAGTGTCTGGAGCCACAATATCATTAGCTTTCTATATGAGGTCTGACTGATATGGAGGTCATAATATTGACATAGGGGTACACTGTACCGGCTATGGTACACCAGGTACTCGTTATATCAATAGTGGATTGTGTTGAGGGTTATTGATAGTGTCTGAAGCCACAATGTCATTAGCTTGCTATATGAGGTCTGACCGGTATAGAGGTCACAATATTGACATAGGGGTACACTGTAACCGCTATGGTACACTAGGTACTCGTTATGTTAATAGTGGATTGTGTTGAGGGTTGTAGATAGTGTCTGGAGCCAAAATATCATTAGCTTACTATATGAGGTCTAACCGGTATGGAGGTCACAATATAGACATAGGGGTACACTGTACCGGCTATGGTACACCAGGTACTCGTTATATTAATAGTGGATTGTGTTGAGGGTTGTAGATAGTGTCTGGTGCCACAATATCATTAGCTTGCTATATGAAGTCTAACCGGTATGGAGGTCACAATATTGACAAAGGGGTACACTGTACCGGCTATGGTACACCAGGTACTCGTTATGTTAATAGTGGATTGTGTTGAGGGTTGTAGATAGTGTCTGGAGCCACAATATCATTAGCTTGCTATAGGAAGTCTAACCGGTATGGAGGTCACAATAATGACATAGGGGTACACAACTAGTTTTCGTAATGCTGTCAGGTTGTATAACTAGAGGCATGTGGAAGGTTTTGACAACATACTGTAGTAGAATACGTTGAAGTAGTTGATGATATTTTTGTCTTTTTTCGTCATACTACAACATTCTGTATTATGGTCCGGCGACCTTTATGGTTGTTCACACATTTACGTGAATACAACGTTGTTTTCGTAATAGTGTTAAGTTGTATATCTTGGTATTTGGAAGGGTATGACAACATAGAAAAATACATTGTAGTAGTTGGTGAGATTATTGTCTATTGACGTTATTCTACAGCACTCTGTATTATGGTCCTGCGACTTTTGTGGTTCACGCATTTACGTGAATACAACGTTATTTGCTTAAGTTGTCAAGTTGTGGCTACACTTATATATGACGTTGTGACAACGTAAGATTGTTTATTGGTTTAGTAATGAACTGGATTTAGCATGAGAAATACAAGACAAAAACTGTCATACTGCAGTGAAAATGATTCACTCTAACTTGAATGGTCTTGTGAAGCAATTAGAAGACAAATTTTGCAACCATTGGATCGCTACAATATTGATCAGAGGGATTTGGATGACTTGATAAAAGACAATCACATTAAAATAGAGGAAATGTTTGTTCTGAAAAGAGAAATAGCTGCAATGAAGTCAAATAACATACAGGAAAGAATAGAAACTTTAAACTGCAGAGTCGACTATCAAAAAGATTATTCGAGAAGGAACAATCTACGCATTGATGCATTGTTTGAAAATCAGCATTAGACCTGTGAAACTACTCAAGAAAAGGTACAAAAGCTATTGAAGGACACTTTTGCCATGAATGAAGTGGAGTATTCTTGACTTACAGTGTGCTGGCTTTATAATCCAGAAGGGTTGATAGCCTCTGAAGTCCTATTTTAACTAACTAATCAGAGGATGGCCGGGATTAATTCCACGTCTCCGCACAATTACTGTCCGATTTTCATAATTTTTGGACAGACAAACGGTTCTCCAAAACTCATATACACTACGAAATACCGATATTTACATAAACGAAGATCTATGTAAATCCGCGGTTCGAATACGCAAGCAAAAATTACCCGAATGTAAGAAATCTCGACGGGAAGGAAAACTAGCCTACTTTGTTCATTTCCAGGCTTCTGAAATGGACATCAACACCCAGCCCGTGCTTCATACTCTGACTTACCCAATCTCTCATCCCGTACTCCGGAACTCGCCCATGCTTTAGACACCGCCCAGGATACAGTCGACGTCCATACTCTTGAGCTCGCCCACATTTCAATTGAAAGGTAAGAGAGATTGAAACCGTGGTGAAATGCAGAACTATAGGAAGCAAGAGGTGAGAGAAAACCTGTATTTATTGAGAAAGACGGGATGTGGAAAGAAGGTGATAGAGGGGCGAAATGATCAGTGAAGAAACGAGGAAGATAGCATGGAATAGATATGAGGAACAGAGGAAGATAGTAAAGAGTAAAATTAGGCAGGCAAAAATAGGATGGGAGAGGGAGGAGGAGAAAAAGATTATGAGAAAGGGAGGAGAGAGAAGACGAGAGTGGTATACATGGCTGAAAGGAGATATAAGAGAGGAGTTAACAGTAAATGAGAAGTATGCTGAAAGGGAACGAAATCAGAGGAGGTGTAAAAAGGTATTGGGGTGAGATAGGAGCAGCAGGAGTAAACATTGTGGAGAAAGAATGGAATCTGGAGATGGAGAGGAGGTGGATGAATAAAAATAAAAATGAATAGGCCGATTGACAGGGAGGAAATAAGGAGGAGTGTGAAGAAGTTAAACATTGAAAAAGCAGCTGGATTGGATAGCATACCAGCGGATATGTATAAGGAGTAGTGAGAGAAGATAATTGAGACCATGAAGTGTTTGGTGAATAATATCTTGATAGAGGAGAGGGTACGTGGGGAGTAGAAAAAAAAACGAGAGTTACCTTGATCACGATGGGAGGGGAAAAGAGTAGGAGAGAGTTGTGGAACTACAGACCGGTGGCTATCATAAATGTTATTTGCAAGGTATTTGGGGAGTATTCTGAAGGAAATATTGGAGAAAGAAATATACATGAATGCAGTTTTGAGCGACGACCTAACAATTGGTGAAATCGTTGAAAATAAAAGAAAGAAGAAGAGAAGGATGCGGCTAGCATTCCTAGATATGGAGAAGGCACATGACAAGGTAAGTACGGAGGCCCTTTGGCAGATTGTTGAAAGATGCGAGATAAACGAGAAGATAAGGAGGATTATCGAGAGTATGTATGGAGGGACAAAAACAAAGACAAGGTTGAGAGACTGGGAGGCAGAGTGGGTTTTTTGTTCCATATGTATGGAGACAAAAGGCAAAGCTGCCTGTAACAAGCATCTCCCCCAAAGGTTGAATGAGTGATAGAGCCCAAATCAAGATACATTATACGTAATTTAGATGTTTTGGAAAGATTTCTTCTGTTATTGTTAAGCGTGTGTTTGCGTGTGTGAGGGAGTTCAATCCATGCCGAGTTCCTCGAAAGGGAGGAGCCAAAAGCATTTCGTCGTATCAGCTCACCTCTTGCTAATTCTCTACAATCTCTCACTAGACGCCGCAATTTTGCATCTCTCTCTCTCTCTCTCTCTCTCTCTCTCTCTCTCTCTCTCTCTCTTTCCTTCCTTACGGAGAGTGGGTGGCACATGCCTTTCACCACATTCCCATCACTGCTCTGTCCAACTCTCTGGCCCAAGAGTGAACTAATTTGTCCAGTCTCCTTTTCACTCGACAAGTTAACTCTAGAACTCTCTCCTTTAATCTGTCATTCTCTAGTCCTACGACTTGAGCTACTTCAAACTACATGTGTCCAGTTACTTTGACCTTAACATGCCAAGAGAATGGTTCTCTGTCACTCTTTCAATTTGGGGGGCGACACTCGTTACAGGCAGCTTTGCTTTTTTTGTGAGAGAAGGTTAATAATCGAAAATTACCGAAGAATGCGCTCGGACGTGTATCCGAATTCAGCTAGTGAAAGATATATGTAGCAAGAGTGGGTGAGAGAATGAAGGTTGTGGACTCTCAGTGGTGGCGGAGTGAGACTTACTGCTCTCATATTTCTCACTCAAACTTTCTTTCAGTCATATTTTGGGAAAAGCGAAAGCCTGCTGTCGCGAATATTAATGGCCAGGGGTAAAATAGCGGAAAGGGTCGTGAGAGAAAAGAAATTTGACGATGCTAAGAAAGCATAGTAAAACTGTATATATGCAAAGGATACATTTCGGGGAGAATTCGTAAAGTACCAAAGTTAGATGAATGCTGAAAATAAGATTAGACTGTGATGCATGTTAGAAGAGACCACAATATTTATGAAGGGATTGGGAGTGGCAGGGGAGGAATGGAGGGACGAATACTTTATAAACATATAATAAATGATACATACTTGACTAAATATAGAGGACACAGATAATTAGAAATACATAAGGAGTAAAATGAAAAGGTGCATAACTTCAGTACCGAAATAGTTTAGCTATGATTATATGCTTTTTGTTTAGCTTAGAAAGGGACCTGCCGAATGAAAAATAGACATTAAAGAGTTAGTTTAAAGCCTTCTATAGTAAAGATCCATTATAAGGTAACTACAATCGTACTATTTTATCACAATGTAAAGGACACCAGCAAATTTAACTTAATATTCCTTATCTTACTCGCTGTCATTTAAACAATCGCATATGGTTAACAAAACTCTCACTAATGTTAATGATTTGAGTTGACTAGTTATATTTGTCATTATTCCGATGTATTACTTTTCAGTCTTGTCAGAAAATATATCACTTTGACATAATGCTACACGTTATCCACTCTCTTATTCATGAACACAGATACATACAACTCTCTCTCTCTCTCTCTCTCTCTCTCTCTCTCTGATAAAGATACAAATCTCCTATAGGAAAAAGTAATTGGATATCAGATATCTGTCACAGGACATCTAGGATTAGTTCATTGCTTGTTGTATTGGATCTGCTGGAGAGAGAGAGAGAGAGAGAGAGAGAGAGAGAGAGAGAGAGAGAAAGAGAGAGAGAGAGAGAGAGAAAGAGAGAGAGAGAGAGAGAAAGAGAAAAGGCGTCAGAGAAAGAGTCAAGAAGGGTGGTGGGGGAAGGGGGGTTACTGATTCAATGTTAAATATTTAATGTTGTAATCATTTTATGAACACAGAAGGTAAAACAATTAATCCCAGTCAAAACACCGAGCTTAATTACATCAATTTTTTACTGGAACTTTAACTTCGTTATGTTATCAATTAATAATTTCTGAAACCTCTGTTGAAAATACATAACGTTAATTTCGTTAATAATAGGCAATCCTTGTGTGATTTTTCTAACAAACCTGCAAAATAATCTTTCCTGCAATGAGGCTCATGAATGCGAAACATGAATATGACAATGTATTCTGGTGCAACTATTATGATTTGTCTACTAAGGTCATACATCTGGAATTAGCTATGTTTCTCGTGATTCGAATCCTTGATTCAAAAGCTAAACACATGCATGTACTATATATCACTGTGTAGATTATTATCCAATATTTGATTGTGCCAGCATACTGTAGTTGCATGATTACTTGTGTGAAATTATCGTTGAAACAAACTCTAATACAAAAAAATACATGCACACACACACAAACATACACACACACGGTATAGCCGAGAGGTCTAAGGCGCCGTGCTCTGACTACGAGGTCGAGGGTTCAAGCCCACAAGAATCCTCAAGGTTTGTTCAGCTATTCCGATGGAGATAATTGTATTGTGGTCCCTCCCTAGCCAAGTTGCTCAACTAATGTAAGCCTACACGTACTTTCACAAGTGCATCTGCGTATGTAATGTGATGGGAACTCGGCACTTCACGGTCGCCAAAGGTTGCATGTGACCTCGTAGTTAATGTAGAATATGCCTTGTTATGTGCCTAGGTTAAGAAAATATCTATTGATTTTCATACTTGAAAAGGTGACCAATGGACTTAACCAATGAGAAGATTGTCAATGTTCATTTTCATATTTTAGGCATTACGAAACTGTTCTACCACTTATAAGTAGAAGATAACACAATAATGATGTTTCGCTGTAGTAGCTAATGCCTCAGATGTTTTTAAGCTGATACTGTATTTTTATCTTGATTTGTATATATATATATATATATATATATATGAAGGCCTTCCGTTTCCAGAAGTTCGTCTGAAATCGAAACCCGCGAGATTATTATACTCATGTAAGTTAATAGATTTACTAATGATTTTCCAGCCATTTCCCGGTGTGTAATTTGATTGGTCGATTGTAAAATACTTTTTTACAGGTCATGTTGTCGATTCCTATTATGATTTAGAACACTAGCATTAATACACATCTTAATCTGCGATGGGTAAAGCAAATATGTTTTTTTCTCCAAGACGCTTCTCACATGGTTTCTTCTTTAGACTAAGTATCATATTGGTAACTCTACATTGAACTTGTCCCAGTTTGTCTATATTTTTTTGGTAGTACAGGCACCAGGACTGAATACATCATTCCAGAATAGGACGGAATATAGAATTGTAAAGAGTGAGGATTACAGCTTTGGATTTATGCTCAAAGAACCTGCCTATAAAACCAATTATTTTGATTGTCTTCTTAACTACTTCTATAAATTGTTGACTGGGTTTTAGGTTACTCGATACTGTTACTCCCAAATCTGTTTGTCTGTCTATGCTCTTAAGCTGAATGCCATTCCTTGAATACTTTGCTTTTTCATTACGGCTTCCGATATGAAATACTTAACATATATCTGCATTTAAATTCATTTGCCAGATTTGAGTCCATGACAATTTATCTAGATTACTTTGCATATCTTCTATATGTTAATTTGATAGTACAGCATTTATAGTTTTTATATCATCAGCAACTTTGAGATTGTACAGGTGAGGCCGTCATCAACGTCGTTAAGGTAACCTATGAAGAGAACTGGCCCTAGTACCGATCCCTGGGGTACCCCGCTAGTTATATTGTTCCATTTGGATGCTTTACTGCTTAACCCTCTCACATCCTTATGATGCAGAGGTTGCCAGATTAGCAATAAGAAATAGATTACTCTCACTCTTATAATTACCTCTCCAAAATTAGTTTTCTGCCCACAGCTAACTCAAAAACAACTGCAGAGGTGGAAGTAAATAAACTAAAGGTTTATAAATACCCCGAACGGTAACAAAGGCTTTAAAGTATCCCTAATAGGCTCAAAAATTGCGTCAGGACGTGAGAGGGTTAAGATTCCTTTTTGCTTTCTTTCACTGAGCCAAATGTCTATTCATCTCAACACACCACCTTGTATTCCATGACCTTTAATTATATGCAATATACATTTGTGGGAAACTTTGTCAAAGCCCATTTGATAGTAAAAGTATATAATATATGCAGCTTTGTTCTCGTTATATTGGTTGAGGATATCGTGAAAGAAATCTAAGAGGTTTGTTAAGCAGGCGCATTTGTTATGAAAGTTATGATAAGTATCTTTGAGAATGTTGTTTTCCTCTAAGTTATTTACAAATCTGTTTCTTCTATATGTTACTAGCATTTTACAGACACCTGAGGTTAACTAATAGGACAATAGTTACAAGGTAAGGAATTGTTGCCTTTTTTAATATCAGTGTAACAAAGAGAGAGAGAGAGAGAGAGAGATTTTGATTTTGCCCCGAGGGGCGAGTTTATTGAGCAGCGCCCCCCATCCTGTGAGGGGACAACCACTAGTAAGGCGATACATACTGCTCAAAGAGCCATTATTCCACTGAAACAACAGCATCGTCGTCTGGTTACATTCATATTTGTGTTTATAAGTCAGGTTGGCATTATTCAGATGTGTTATTATAGTTTCCTCATTTAATTGTCACATGGTCTGTATAAAAAAAAAAAAAAAAAAAAAAAAAAAAAAAGCAAGCAAGCTTGTAGTGACTGAATTATTAATTGACAGGTTGTAAATAATAGCACTACAGAACTAGTGCAATCGTATGAGGAGACTATTCATATTTTCATTACATCAATGATTATTGAGATCATAGTTAGCTGAATACAATTATTACAAAAATAGGCAATGGTATAAATCAACATAATACATAATTTAATACAGGCGGACATAATCATGATCCGGTCCGTTGTGTACTGGGAGCTAAGGTGTCTTGAGATCGCCTCGTACCCATACACAACGAACGTATTATAGTCTGCATGGTTGGTATCTAATTGAATATACTTAGTGGGTATTTCAAGAATGTCAGGGGGTAAGGAAATGTGATTTGTATATTAGAAGACTGTGATTAACGAGACGTGTAACATGTGGAGGGAGGTGGTAGAAAGAGAGGGATCTCGTTGGGGGTGGAAGTTTCGCTCCCAGGAATTTTCGTTCCTGTGGTATTTCAATAATAATAATAAAATAATAATAATAATAAGGGGACAACCACTGGTAAGGCAATACATACTGCTCAAAGAGCCATTATTCTACTGTAACAACAGTATCGTCGTCTGGTGTTATTATAGTTTCCTCATTTTGATTGCCACATGTGCTGTATATACGTGCTCATGAGAAAAAAAAAAAAAAATGTGACTGAATTATTAATTGACAGGTAAATAATAGCACTACAAAACTAGTGCAATCATATGAGGAGGCCATTCATGTTTTCTTACATCAATGGTTATTGAGATCATAGTTAGCTGAATACAATTATTACATACATGATGTGACTAATATTTCGAACTACATTAATTATTATGCAATAATAGTACCACAAATATATTACAATCATATGAGGGACACTTCACATTCTTCATTACATCAACGGTTATTGAGGTCATAGTTAGCTGAATACAAGAGTCACATACATAATGTGACTAATATTACCAACTACCGAAGTTATAATGGAATTATAGTAATACAAATATTTACAAAGATGAGTTACATGGTTCAAATTCTTATTACAATAATGGTTTTTGAGGGGATAGTTAGCGCAATATGACCAGTGGAGAAGTTTACATGCCGATAGTAATATAATATTTAGTACACTTACACTTACACTTAGTTACACTTAGTTGTATTCCGTCCGTTAGTAACACAGTTGAGCTGGGGCTCCACTGCGACCAGGCAGCTCCCTTTCTTCCACTCTCCATTCCAGAAGTCGGTTGGAGTTGGTGCTGGGGTATCCTGGTGTTGGTGGCCGGTCCGGTATTTTGGCCAGCCACATGTCCAAGTGTTTCTTGAAGGTGTCTGGAGACACCCCGGTTATGTTCCTGAGAGGGGCTGGTATACAGTTGAACAGTCTGGTTCCATTGTATGTAAAGCTGTGATGGATCAGGGATTTGATTTTTTGTGTTGATCCCGGCGTAGTCCTCACATAGCACAGCCTCCCTCGCCTTTGGTGCTGAGTCTCTTGGATGTTTGGGTTTGGTACCTTTTTTTTCCAAAATCTTCCAGACGTAGATGATGATGTATCTCTCCCTACGTCTTTGAAGTGAGTACAGCTGCAGCTCCTTAAGTCTCTCCCAGTAGTTAAAGTGTTGAAACCCATGGATTTTACTGGTGAATGTCCTCTGGGTGGCTTCAATTTCTGTTATTTCTCCTACTTTTTGGGGAGACCAGAGCTGGGAGCAGTACTCCAGTCGTGGTAGGACCAGTGACTTCCACAATGTTAGCATACACCTCTCATTTCTTGTGTGGAAGGTTCTCAGGATCCAGCCTGCTATTTGTTTTGCTGTTGTTGTGGCTTTGGTAATATGCTGGGAAAAAGTGGCGTCACTGCTCATATTTACTCCCAAGTCCTTCACTGTGTCCTTGGCGGTAATTTCTTGCTGTCCGCTTTTGTAGTTGGTGTCGTTTTGTAGTGCTCTCTTGTTCCCGTACCTTAGAAGCTCGAACTTGTCTCCGTTTAGGGCCATGTTGTTTTCTTCTGCCCACTTCAGGATTTTGTCCAAGTCTTGTTGTAGTAGCTGAGCATCATGTTGTGAGGTGATTTTCTTCATGAGTCTGGTGTCGTCTGCAAACGATGTGGCTGTTGAGTGTTCCAGGTCCCTGTCGATGTCTCCTATCATGATGAGGAATAGGAGAGGTCCCAGTACTGATCCTTGTGGTACTCCGCTGATGACCCCACCTGCTTCTGATAGGCTTCCTTGAACCGTGACTCTTTGTTTTCTGTTGGTGATGAAGCTATGGAGCCATCTTCCAAGGTCTCCCCCTATTCCCAGTGATTTGAGTGTATGTAGAAGGATCCCATGGTCCACCTTGTCAAAAGCTTTGGCGAAATCTAGATATATGACGTCTACATTTTCTCCGTCTTGAATATCCTGTAGGATTTTGTCGTAGTGTGATAGTAGTTGTGAGAGGCAGGAGCGGCCTTTTCTAAAGCCATGTTGCCCCTCGTTGAACGCCTCATTATCTTCCAGGAAGCTGACCATCTTAGCTCTTATTGTTCTTTCTATGATTTTAATAAGGTGTGACGTCAGCACCACTGGTCTGTAATTTTTGGCTATGCCTTTACTACCCCCTTTGTGTATTGGTGTGACATTACCTTCTTTTAGGGATTGTGGTACATATCCAGTTTGGAGGGACTTGCTCCACAGCAGTTTTAGAGGCAGGGCTAGCTGATGTTTGCAGTTTTTTTAGCAGTTGGGCATGAAAGCCGTCTGGTCCTGCTGCAGAGTTTGGTCCAATCTTGTCGATGGCTGCTATTATGTCCTCTGTTGATACTGTTACCGAGGAGAGTTGATGTGGTGTCTCTGGAGCGTTGCCAAAGAAAGTCGTTGCATTCTCGATTTTCTTGTCTTCATTTGGCGGGCTGAAGACACTTTCATACTGCTGTTTGAGTATCTTGGCCATTTCGGTTTGGGTCACTCTCAAGTTCGCCCGTAGGGTTTGCAAGTGGTCCTATTGTTGTGGTGTTCCTGAGTCTCCTTTTTGCATATGCATAGAAGAATTTGCTATTTACTCGTATGTTTGCAACTGCTTGTAGTTCTTCGCGTGTTCTTTGCTCTTGGTGTGACTGGATGAGTTTACGTTCCACTTCATCAAGCTCTTCTTGTAGTTTGGTGATATTGTGCGCATAGCTGGTCTTCCTTTGCTTGGCTCTCAAGTACGTCCTTTTCTTCATTAGTATTTTTCTATCTCTGGGAATCTGCTTGATCTGCTTCCTGCTTGATTTGGGTGGTATGGTGTTTTTACAGGTCTCCAGGCATTGTTGCTGGAGGATACTGAGAGTTTCGTCGACGTTTTTATCTTCGAATAGTGCCCTCCAATCAGTTCCTGCCAGTTCTGCTCTCAGTCTGTCCCAGTCTATATCTTTGCTGTAGAAGTTGAGATCTTTCAGAGAGGTGCAGGGTATTTGGCTTGATTCCTGTTGACATCTTCTTGGTGGTGTGGCGGTTGGTGTGGGGGTTCTAACTTTGATGAGGCTGTGGTCGGACATTATAGTTTTTACAGTTTCATACGAGTGTACCAGGTCGAAGTTGTTGCCAAATAGTAAGTCCAGTGTGTTGTTGCCTCTTGTAGGTTCCTCGATGTATTGCTTCATGTATGCAGTGTCCATGATAGTCATTAGCTCCTTGGCTTGCTGTTTTTCCTCCCTGGTTCCTCCATCTATTTTCATGGTTGCCCAATTGATGATGGGCAGGTTGAAGTCTCCTGTGATGATGACATCTGTAGCGGGAGTTGGAAGATTTTGTAGGAGTGATTGTATTTTCTCTGTGACCTCCTTGAAAATTTCCCCTGTGGTGTTTGGAGGTCGATACAAAATTATGATGAGCATGTCGGTTTGTCTTATGTGTACTGCTAGTAGCTCTGTTGTGCCGTTTGAGAATGCAACTAAAGTTTCGGTATTTGCAGCCATATCCTCCCTTAGGTAGAGTGCTACTCCTCCGTGGCTTCTGTCCTCTCTGTCGGCTCTGAATAGAGTGAAATTATGGATATTGATCTCTGCATCCAAAATGTTTTCGTTCAGGTGTGTTTCTGTGAGGGCTAGAAAAAGTAGGGTGTGTGGTTATGGGAGAGAGGGAGGGGGGTTGTAGGAGGTAGAGGAATGGGTGGGAGAGGAGGAGGAGTAGGGGGGGGGGGGGGGGAGGAGGAGGAGGTAAGGTACTCCAGGGAGGAGGAAAGTGTGAGAGGGGAGGTGTGTGTGTGTGTATGTCCCTTCTTAAACATCCTAGAGGGACCCTACCCGTCGTGACCCAGTCACCAGACCCCAGCCAATGCCTTCTCTATACATAATTATGTATAGAGAAGGCATTGCCCCAGCACCCAAAACACACAGCCATACAGATTCAGATTCAGATTCAAATTATTTTATTTCCATAAAATAATATTCGGAGGGAAGGTGCAAGTGGTCCTCCGGGAGGGACAGTGCCGCATATCCGGAGGTACTTGTACATCAAGCCATTAGCCGAGAATATTGAGGACAATACAGCAGTATGGTTAGGGGTTTTGTAGGAGGTAGAGGAATGGGTGGGAGAGGAGGAGGAGTAGGGAGGAGGGGGGGGGGGGGGAGGAGGAGGAGGTAAGGTACTCCAGGGAGGAGGAAAGTGTGAGAGGGGAGGTGTGTGTGTGTGTGTATGTGTTGGGGAGGGTGGGACATACTACATATAAATAAGTTATTTAAGGCCAGCGATAGTACTGAAGATAAACATGGTAGTACACAAAAAAAAAAAAAAAAAAAAAAAAAAAAATCTTAAAAGGGAAAGTTTGAATTTCAACGCAAGTCTACAGATATCAGCAGTATCGCTTCATCGTACCTGACACAACATATCAATAAGTAGGGAAGGAAACTGTATACGTGCAAAGATCAAGATTCAATTAAGTTTAGTAGCAAAACAATATTCAGAAGGAAGATACTAGTAGTCCTCCGGGATGGATATGCCGCATATCCGAAGGTACTTAATTGTAGATCAAACCATTAGCAAAGAATATTGAGGACAATTATGTTGCTTACATATGCAAGGGTCATGTATATTGGCTTGCAAAAGGATATGAATTGGCACTTAACAGATTATTTAAATAAAAGCTGTGTTAGAGGCTCAGAGGGGTATGTATATACTGTACATTGTCAATCTATTAAATGAGAATAGCAGTGATAAGTAAAGAAATACTGACTGATATTATAAGTGTGACATGATCAATGAAAATATGAAATCGTGTAGAGGGCGTTACAAAGGGTTTAAGTGTGACCTTGTAAGAAAGAAGAGATGTGTGGAGGGCAAGGGGTGCATACTTATAAGGTTCATGTTTCATGTTTACAGTACATATTATTGTGGGGGGGCAAAGTTCTTGTGTTTTTTTAGTATGTTATTGATTACGTTATTCTTTAGCATGTATATTGCTTGATCCTCAATTGTGGTTAACTGATCATTCCTGTATTCCCTAATCATTGTGCATTCCAAGATATAGTGCTCGAGAGAGTGTTTGCTGGGAGCTCTGCAAACCCTACATTGCCTGTGCTCTTCTTCTACCTGCCAATTCAGCTGCCATGGATAACAATAGCCAAGCCTTATTCTTGCATGTACCGAGTCTACCCACCTACTCGTTGTACGTTTACCATAGGTGTATTTGGTCGTAAATGCTACTTTATTGTAGTAGTTTATAGATCGGCTGGTATTATGATGTCTAGCTCTGTCTTCATCCACTCTTTCTTCTTGTGTCTTTTTAATTATAGTTCTCATTTGTTTCAATGACAGTTCAAGAATATGATCAGGTTCTTCTTTCTCTGAGGCCTCCTTGGCAAGCTTATCTGCCCTTTCATTGCCGGGGATGCCTACATGTGAAGGAATCCAGGCAAATTTGACCCCTAGCCCCTTCTCCCCTACACATTTTATCCCCCGTCTGATATCTTGTACAAGGAAAGGATAGGTGGGTTGGGGGCTAGAGATAGCTTCCAAGGCCGCCCTGCTGTCAGATAGGATAAGAATATTCTTTCCCCTTCGAAAGATACTCCCAATTCCCATCGCTATTGCCACCAGCTCAGTTTGAGTGGAGGAGGCCCAGTCCTGTAGCCTGGATACTTCATCGTCTTCCTGAGCAAAGTTGCCACCACTCATAATAGTGATGGCAGCTCCTGCCCTCCCAGTTACGGTGTTAAGTGAGCCGTCACAGTATACCTGATCAGTGTTCTCATCTGTCATATCTTCTATTAGTGACATAAAGTTTGTCTTCAGAGCGTAGGACGGGATCTCAGACTTTTTTGTGTCGAGTTGAGTCACTATAATCTCAATAGTGGCCTCTTCCCAGGGCGGAAGGGGGACACTCAATTGCCGGTCATCTGGATGGTAGTCTGTAAGCTGGGTGGGCGGGGGGGGGGGGGGGTCAGTCAGTTGCCAGTCACCGATATAGTAGTCTGTAAGCTGGTAGTCAAGAATGTCAGCAGCAGTTACATGTGGCCAGTCCCTGCCTTTTAAGTCATCTATTCTAAGTAGCTCCATCAGTGCAGTCTTAGGTCGTGTTTCTCTGTCGTCTCTCAGTGTTCGTATGCCTATTATCATATTTGTTTCTTTTATTCTATCAGTGATGGACGATAGATTTAACTCATATCTAAGATTTTTTACCTTGACATTTCTCGGACATCCAAAAATAAGTCTCATGGCCTCATTTTGCAGTTTGTCAAGTTTTTCGATCTGATTAGCAGGTAGACAGGAGTGAGCAGGTGCATGGTAGTCAATTACTGATCTAATATAGGCATTGTACATGGTCCTGAGGATAGTGATGGAGGCACCCAAGCCTTTCCATGACATTACTTTAAGGGGCCTTAGTCGTCTTTTACAGGTGGTCATTACATGATTAAATTCAGCATTATTACCCTGTAGTCCCCCAACATACACTCCCAGATATTTATAATAGTCTACCCTCTCCAGTACATTACCATGGAGATGTAGAGGCTTGTTACGATTCCAACCTTTTGTTATGGCTTTTGTTTTGTTTGTTGATATTACCAGGCCTAATTGGTCACAAGCTTCTCCTACCAAGTCTAGGGCACGTTGCATGTCCCTGTGACTATCGGCCTGGATCAAAATATCATCAGCATAGCTTTCACAGATCACTCCTCTGGGAAATTTGAGTCTAACAATAATGTGCATTAATATGTTGAATAGTATTGGACTTAATACTCCCCCCTGTGGTGTACCCAGCTCAAGCTTACTTACTTCAGACTTTTTACCTTGAAAGACGACATATGCACTTCTATTGCTGAGGTATTCCTTGATCCAGCCCAATAGTTTACCTTTTACACCCATTTTCGCCAACTCGCAAAGTATTCCATCCCTGTTTGCTACATCAAATGCACCCTTTAAATCTAAAAATACAGTAAAGTTACACCTATGGTTAGAGAGATATGATGTGATACAGGACATTGTACTTCTGCCTTTGATGTAGCCATTCAAATGCGGGCTCAATTGTGGCTCTATTTTGTGCAGTAGCCTATTAAGGACAATCCTTTCAATTGTCTTGCAATAACAAGAAAGAAGTGATATAGGTCTCATGGCTGTAACAGAACCAGCCTTGGGTACAGGAATTATGACCGCTCTTTTCCAGTCAGGAGGGATGACACTGTTGCGATAGCTAAGGTTAAAGAAATCCAGCAATGGATTGCCTGCAACCTCTGTCATTGCACGTAGAATGGGATATGTTATCCCATCCTCCCCTGGGGCACTACTTTTGTTGTTGGATAGGGCTCTTTGGAGCTCGTAAGTGTTTATATCTTTACACGAGTCATCCTTAATGGCTATTGCTTCGTCTACTTGTTGGCGAAAATCCGGCAGGTTGGGTCCTAGCTTATTCCTAACTCTGAGAGGCAGATTACTGTAGGTGGAGGCAGAGGCCCATTCATCCATAAGGGTTTGAGCATATTCCTGAGGGTGGGGATGTGCTGCAGCTTGGTTAGTTTTCCCCCTTGCAATATTTATTTTCCTCCACACAACACTGATGGATGTATCTTTATTTGTGTGATTTAAAAAGTCTAACCAGAATTTCTCCCTTGCTTTAATTTTAGCCTGATGGGCCCTTTGACCACAGATTTTTATATTTTCAAAGTTTTCACCAGTTTTATTACCCTTCCAAATTTGTGTAGCAGTTTTTAACAAATTGGTGGTATCTTGTACCTCTTTATCATCCCTGTACCACCTTTGCCAGATTCCACCCTTGGCGTTTGAACGGTATTTGTTTCCCCTATTATTTTTGTTTTTTTTTTCTTGTTTGATTGCTGTTTGTTTGTTGTCTTTTTTATGAGAGATTTGCTGTTCAGCATATCTTGTTAGATCTTGATAGAAAGTATTTATTGAGTTAGTCTCAGGATATGACTCAAACCACTTACTCATTCCCTCCACAAATTCTTTGGTATGCTGTGGTAGGAGTTGGAGCCTCTTCCTCCCCCCATCAACCCGCCTCTTTTTAACATCTAGCTTAGTTAATAGTGCAAAGTGATCAGATAATAGTAAGTCCTGCTTGTGAACAGAACAGGTACGATATGGCTCGTTATACAGACAAACATAATCTAGCCTGCCACCTAGGACATGCGTTGACTCCGGCTGTCCTATTAGTCTTACCTCATTACAGGAGTTTATATAATTTAACCATCGTTGACCATTAACATTAGTATTACTCCTACCTTCATGCGAGGACAGAGCTCTATGGTGAACATTTAGGTCGCCCATCAATAGAGTCTGTTCTTCATATAGCAGGTCAGGAAATTCTTGTGTATCGAGTGAGTTGCAACCTACATATATGTTGATTATATTAAGTTGGTAATCATCAAGGTATAACTTTAAAGATATATTTTCAGTGTCCCTACCAAAAGAACAATAAAACCTCTTTACAGGTATAGTCTTTTTTACATACGTAATCAAACCCCTGGCAGATGTTTCAGTGCAGTTGTGTACATGGGCAATATAATTTCCAAATCTAGGGCGAAATGTTTCATTAGCCCTGGTTTCTTGGAGACATATTACATCCACGTCATGCAACATTGCAAAATGCTGAAGCTCTACAAAGCGTTGGTTAATGCCATTGATATTCCAACATAACACCTTTAGGCCTGTATCACAATTTCCTGTGTTATTCATTATCACTACCTACTTGGGTTTCTTCAACACTAGCTGTCTCTACCGAGTCTACCATACCCTCAATTACTTTGGCTGTCTCTTTCATTGTTGAAACAGCAGAGAGGAGGCGCATACCATCCCTTTCTGTAAGAGAGAGAGAGAGAGAGAGAGAGAGAGAGAGAGAGAGAGAGAGAGAGAGAGAGAGAGAGAGAGAGAGAGAGAGAGAGAGAGAGAGAGAGAGAGAGAGAGAGAGAGAGAGAGAGAGAGAGAGAGAGAGAGAGAGAGAGAGAGAGAGAGATAGAAAGAAAGGACCCAACACCACCACTACTCAATCAAACTTCGCTAGACAGCCAATAAATCACTTCTCCTTCCTTCCTCCCATATTTCGTCTCCAGTCCCCTCTACTTAACATTCCTCTCTTAATTCACATTATTGATTTTACAATCGGTAGAACACATTCTTTTTGAGCCGCAGTTTGTCGGTGTGTTGTTTGATTTATGTTTCTCTACCAGTTGTTCATGTCGCAACATCTCTCACATCATACAACTCGTTCTAGCAATACAGGTTTTACCTTCAAATATCTGTGCTATATACAGTATGTGTCCCCATTTAACTTCTGTATTTTTAAAGTGTGATTCATCTGACCAATACAATAAATCGTCTGTTTATTAATTAATCTGCATTGTTATATATTAAGATGGCTACATTATCATGTAATATGATATCATATCTTATACTTTACAGTACTCATACATTCTAGGTACATCATGCAATGGCTGCCAGAAACCGAACCGGAGTCATTATTATTAAAACGCAAATAAAAGTATTATTGATACAAAGGGGAGTTTTTGTTTGATTCTGGACACCCTTCTGCCTCATGTTTAGCCCTATTAGTTTGAAATGTTAAGACATTCGCCACATTAGCTTGGCGATTTATAGCCCTTTCGCCCAATTATTTTGCCATTAGTAAGACCCTTCTTGCCATGTTGGTGTCGATTTATTTCCTGATGAGTGATAGCGAGCATGTAATTTAGTAGGAACTGGCCTTTTTCGGTAGAAAAATGTACCATTTTATATCAAGAAGGGAATCTTGGAGATCTTTTTATTTATATATGTTTGGTAGAGGTATAGGGCGCAAAAAAGAAACAAAACATTAATGACGCCTCTTTCCTTTTTTGCACATATATTTGCGTACAAAACTCCATTCCCTCCCCATCCCTCTCTCCTTTAAACATCATCTACGATGTAAGTAAAATACAATTATCTATCTATCTATCTATCTATTGCCTGACGCCGTGATCCCCGAAGGGGTGGCCACGAACGAACCGCCCCCATGCACCTCTGTCCCCAGTCAGTCGACGCCCCTCCCCCCAACCAGCACCGCCTTCGTTCATGTACTTCCTCACTCCATCCTTCCACCTCATATTCGGTCTACCTCTCCCCCTCTGTCCCTCCACCTCGCTCTCGTACACCCTCTTAGTCATTCTCTCGCTTTCCATACGTTCCATATGGCCGAACCATCTCAAGTTGTTCCTTTTCACACTTTCCAGCACATCTACCTCCACACCACACCTCCTTCTTACTTCCTCATTAGTCTGTCTATCCCTCCATGTAACTCCGCACGCACTCCTTAAGTAATTCATTTCCACTGCTCTCACTCTTGGTCGGAGTCTCTCAACCAACGTCCATGCTTCGCTTCCGTAAGTCAGTGTCGGGATTACCACACTGTCATGCAAGGACTTCTTCACTTCCATACTGACCACCCTATTTCTTGTTACTGCTTTTAGCGTTCCTACAACCCTCTTCCCCTGTTGTACCCTCTCCCGCACCTCTTCATCCATAGTCCCATCTTTACTCAACACACTGCCCAGATACTTAAAAGAGTTGACGAACTCCATAGCCTGACCGTTCAGCTTCACCTCACACTCTGTGACTTCACCCCTTTCGAAGACCATAACCTTGCTCTTCCCCGTATTTACCTTCAAATTCCGTTTTTCGCACACTGTTCCAAACTCATTTACCAGACCCTGCAACTCCCATTCATTATCACTAATCAGAACTGTATCATCCGCAAACAGCAGTATAGGTAGCTTCCACTCAATTCCCTCCCTTTTCAGCGATACACCAACATCCACTGCTCTTGATAGTATTTCTTTCATAACTCCATCCATATATACAGTAAACAACCACGGGGACATCACACACCCCTGTTTCAAACCAACATTCAGGTCAAAGAACTCGCTCTGCTCACTCTCCACACGTACTGCCGCCTTTGCACCCTCATACATGCTCTTCACTGCTTTCAGCAACTTGCCCTCTACTCCGTATATTCTAAGTACTTTCCACAAACCTTCTCTATCCACTCTGTCATAGGCCTTCTCCAAGTCCATAAAGGCAACATACACCTTTTGTTTCTTCTCCAGATACTTCTCCACAACACAATTCAGGGTAAAAATCTGATCTACACATCCTCTTCCCTTCCTAAAACCTCCCTGCTCGTCGCCTATCCATTTCTCCGTTCTCACTCTCACTCTCTCAATCACTACCCTACTGTATACCTTCCCTACTACGCTTAGAAGACATATTCCTCGGTGGTTACCACACACTCCTCTTTCCCCTTTGCCCTTATATAGGGGGACTATTATGCCAGTCTTCCAGTCATCGGGTGCACTCCCCTTCTCCCATGCTAGTTTGCACATTTTCCATACCCATTCTATCACTATCTCACCACCATACCTCAACATTTCCCCACACACTCCATCTGTTCCTGGTGCTTTCCCCAACTTCACTCTTTTCATGGCTTCCCACACTTCTGACCTCCTGATCCCCACCTCCTCCTCCACTACTTCTCTTCTTCTCCCTCCCATACCATATCCAGCTATGTTTGCTGGCTCTTCATTCCTTTCATTTAGCAACTCACTGAAGTACTCCCTCCATCTTTCGACTCTCTCTTGCTTCTCAGCTAGCATTCTCCCATTCTTATCTTTCACACCCTTACTGTTTCCCTTGCTACCTTCCCTAACTTTCTTGACTTCTTTCCAGAACAGTTTCTTACTCTCCCTCCATTTTACACTCAGATTCCTTCCAAATTCCTCATCTACTCTTCTCTTACTTTCCTTCACTACTCTCTTCACCACCCTCTTACTCTCCACGTACCTCGCTCGTTTCTGTCTCTCGGAATCTTCATTCCCTCTACTACCCAACCACTCTCTATATGCTTTCTTCTTTTCTTCCACAGCTATTCTTACCTCTTCTGTCCACCATGCTGTACCTTTCACTCCCCTCCCTCTTCTCCTCACTCCACACACCTCCTCACATGCTGCACAGATCTCATCCTTAAACACCTTGCTCATCTCCTCCACTTCCTCCATAATTATCTAACCTTGCTAATTTATATTAACTAAAAGACTCCTTTCCAAAGAATGTGATTTATATACAGTACACATCAATGTCGAAATAGTCTACTGTAAATAGTATATAAACTACAAGGGTCGTGAATATTGATATTATTAACTTCAAATTTCAAATGTTTGCACACACCCACACACACACTGTTACGTCCTGGGATATATAAACACTGGGCTCTTTCTATTGGACTAGGTATGCGGCAACAAGCAACAACGGAAAACGCTAGATCCAACCCTTATCTATAAACCCAGGCAACAAACCACCCTAAACCGTCAAGAGTCCTGCCGGGACAACAAGGTATCCTATGACTCGGTTACAGGGTGCACGCACTATAGACTGCTGATAGTCAAGCAGGCTATATAATAGATCACACAATTAAGTTGACTTAAAGCTTCAAGGAAAAGATAGATAACGGAATTAAATTGCAGAAACAATTTAATAACAAACTAGAAGAAAGTACATTTAACGTTACGTTAATTAATACAACTAATCACCCCTGCGTGAAAGAAGGTGAAAGCAAACAGTCCTCAAAACATCGTACAGGTAGACAAGATGCTGGTCTCTAAACTGCATGCGGCTACTGTAGGATCTGATGCTTAGCAAAGAAAGTACGTTACGGATTTAGAGAAGTCTTAACTCATAAGCAGGAATAAATACTAGTGATAGGCCATACAGTGTATAATGGCATAGGTATAATTAAATAAAGGCAGCAACTCGCAACATAAACACATACAGGTGTGCTTCTCACTCTTAGTCAGGCAAGCCTGCTCGGACAGAGTCTCTAAGCCACACCCTGACTCACAATGCTCACAAAAACGGTAAACTGTGGCACAATAACAAGCATACAGAGATAATAAACCCCTAGCTGTTAATCTGCCAGGTGGCAGAGGTCTAGCCGGAAGGATATAGGCTTCGGATACCCGGGCTGAGCCACCTGCTCTAGCCTAGGAACGTTCCCAAGTCTGTGCGCCAAATTACTCTAATTGAAAGGGTGCTCTCTTGAGAGACTCAGATCGCAAGTATCTGACTCTCTCCTGGCGACCCTAAAACAAAAGCAAGACGTGCTAGCGCAGTGCTGAGTGGACTAGGCAAGGGCCCTCGCACAACACAACACTAGACACACAGGGACACAGACAAGAAAATGCCCCCAGACTCCCACGGGTATCCTAGTAAAGTCGTGCGGGTCCACAGGACTCGCACCAGCAGACTTTACTTAAAGGATCGCAAAAAGCCTCCCCTCCGGTCTAGCCCCTGCTAACCTGACACAAGAACACACTAGCAAGCATGAAATCACCAAATATGAGACAACAAAAAAGCTTCCTAGGTCTCATTAACAATTACATCTCTGCATAAGGCCCCAAATCCTATCTAGTTATCTGAGAGCTCGTCGTCAATACAATAATAGATATAAGGTCTATCAAGGGGATGGGATAATTAAATAGATTGGTGAAGTAGTGGAAAGAAGGTATACAAAGTAAGAGAGAAAGTTTCTAAGTGGGGTTGAGAGGGATAGATATCAAGGGGGTCCGAAGGGTACGACAGTGAGGTGAGCTCTGAGTCTTGAATCTGTCTGGACCCTGCCCTAGGCATGCAGAATACATCCCATGCTTGGCAACACTCAACACAGTTGCCGGGTCAAAATCCTCTATCCCGTGCGAGAGTCGAAACTAAGCCTAACGTTGCAATCAAATGCATATGGCAACATCAGGTTCGTCCCAAGCTAGACTCTCCGCGCGAAGCAACGTCCCCCAGCCGGTCTCTCTCTCTCCCGCTCGTCTCCTCCCGCCCTCACTAGACTTACATCTTATATATTATAATGAAACAATCAACTATCGAGAATAAAATATACTAAGATACGTTGGTTAAGAATAAGGGCAGCTACAAGCTGTGAAACAACATAAGAATATCCCAGACATTAGTTACATTGTCGTAGGATATATACTAAGGAAAAGCCGGCCGGCCGGCTGCCACCAGCCGGTTTCTAAACGGCAGGGCAGCCGACGCGTGCGCATGCCCGCACGTGGCTACTATGCAGAAGCATCACAACACACACAGGGTCAGGTTGGCTAAGTTGTTTAACGTGCTGTGTGTTAACCGCAAGGTGAGGGTTGAAGTCCACCTGAATCCCAAAGGTTTTTTCAGCCATCCCGATGGAGAGAATTGTAGCAGAGTCCCTCTCTAGCCAAACTGCAAAATATAATTTTGCATTAGCCTACGCATAGTTTTCACCAGTGCATCTGCGTATGTACTATAGTGAGATCCCAGGCGCCTCACGGTCGCCAAAGACTTTCTTGGATGAAATACAAAATGCCTCCTTCATTTTTGTTGATGCAAGTTTTCTCAAACATCACATACCCGGGAAGTGTATATTCTGCCAAAAAGTCTCTGTCTACCGTATTTAGCCAGGATTCTGTTATACCGATTATATCATATTTTTCTGTGAAAACAAGTTCCTCCAGATCTGAGAAGTAATTGTGTATGATACAAGCATTTGCATAGAAAACTTTGAGAGTTTTGGATTTGGGTCTTGTTGATGGAGTTTTATCCAAATGTGTGGTTCTTGACGGGTTAGCATTTCAGTCCTTTGCAGGCTGCCGTCCTCGTTGTCTTTGGTCCTCCTTCCTGGTTGTCCTGTGTTGAGTCGATTTCTTCTCCGAAAATACTTCACCGCATCGTTGAGAAGACGAAAACGTGCTGCTCTCACCTGGTTCAGATGAACCCCATCGTCTGAAAACAAATAGTCATCGTAGTAAAAATTGTCCCAGGTGTCGACAAATCCCACGTTCTCCTTCCTGCAGAGGTTATCTATACAACGATTTGTGCTGGTGGCTAAGTTTTTAAAATCGGCTCTCTACACCGAGCCGGGGAACGATTCCTGAGACGATGATCCTTGACGACTACTCCATAAACTAATGATCAGCTGCTGGTACTTGAGTAAGAGATCTTCCGACAGGGTTCGCTGTGCATCATTGGATCCGACGTGGATGATGTACATTGTATTAGCAGGGGCCAGCTTCGATAATTCGTCAACTGCAGCAACTACGTCACCCACACCACCACCAGGAATACAACAACGCTTCCTGGTCATAGGTGCCCTGGTGCAAAACTCTGTGAGCTGACAACATACCATCGAGTCTCCCACAAACCGAACATTTTCTGTTTCCTCTTCGTCATCTAAGTCTGTGAGTATCTGGAATCGGTTGTGACACTTGGTAACCGGTATGATTTTCCTGGTCTTGGAGCGAATGTTGTTCCTCATGACACGGAAGTTGTCTTGAGGGGGAGCAGAGTCACTGTTTGATTCTTGTGCATCGGAAGCATCTGATGAAGCGGCGTTGGATTGTTGGCAGTTGACATTGGCAGATGGAGATGAAGTGGTGACAATTGAAGTTGGTGATTCTCCAACGTTGAGTGTTACGAACTCTTTGAGTGATTTCAGCTTCATGGTAAGGGGGTTGATCTTGTTGTGGGCTTCATCCAATTTTGCTGTCAAATCCTCTCATTGCTGGCAGAGTCGGCAGACTTGATGATCGGCAGCAGCGAACATGGTAGCACCAAACCTACCAGCGCAGCTCGTACAGGTGCGAGACATTGTGACAGTCACTCTCTTCAGATTACTTCACTCACTTCAAGTCACTTCGCTAGCTTCAAATCACTTCACTTACTCCAAATCACTTCATTCAAGTCAAATAATTTCACTCACTTCAAATTGGTTTACTCACTTAAATTCACTTTACTCACTTTTATCACTTCACTCACTTCAGATTGCTTTGCTTACTTAAATGGTCAACATCGAAAACAACAATTTTGAAATAGGTAGAATATGCCACCGGGAGTAATAGCCTAATCAAAAATATATATTTTAAACACCCGGAAATAAGTCACCAGGGGTGTTATCCAAGGCCAAAAAAACAAAAAAACAAAACAGAAATATGCAGAAATAGGCCACCAGAGGTGATAGCCTAGTCAAAAATAATGTAACTCTACCTGAACAGATAAACACCTACTGAGGAATTAAATCACATTCTAGGTAAGTGGTTTCTTAGTCAGCAAATATTACAATACAATGACGAGGATAGGCCACTAGAGATGACGGCCTAGTCAAAAAGAAAAATTCTAGAAAAATCAGAAATAGGCTACCAGGGATTTTAACCTAGTCAAGATACTACCATTCTGGAATATTCAGGCTTTTGTGTTTGGCCTATTAAAGGACTGGGGAAAAAATAATAACAAAGTAGGTGTGCAGTTTTCGCTACAGACCAACATGGTGAAACACATACAATAGCACTGGATATATCAAAGGCATTTGATAGAGTCTGGCATCAATCCTTATTGTCGAAGATGTCACACTACGGCCTTGCATCATTAGTTCCACTAATTTCTTCTTATCTTCATAACAGAAAAATACGTGTAATGGTAGATGGCCTTTATTCTCAATTTCACAAAATAAATGCTGGTGTTCCCCAGGGATCAGTTTTGGCCCCAATTCTGTTCTTCATTCATATCAATGATCTCATATCTACCACTCATAATCCAATACATTCCTACGCAGATGACTCAACACTCCACAGTTCCTTCACATTTACCAATTCTTTCACCCAACCCGATCTTATAAATTCAAAAATAAACACTGCAATTTCTCTGAACCAGGACCTTTCTAGAATTAAAGGATGGGGACAAAAGAATCTAGTTTCCTTTAATGCACAGAAAACCAAGTACATTCAATTTTCTAACCGACAGAATCTCACTGACTCCCATATATTTTTTAATGATGTAAATATTCCCACTTCCCCTAGTATTGACATTCTCGGTGTAACATTAACTACTAACTTGAGCTGGACACATTATGTTAGAAGCATTGCTAAGAATGCCTCTAAAAAACTGGGACTCCTGTACAGAGTTCGAGAATTCTTCACTGGCGAGCAGTTGGCCGTGATATATAAAAGTCATGTGCGTTCTCAGATGGATTACTGTTCACCTCTGTGGGGTGGAAGTGGAGTGGTTGCATTGAGGCAGTTGGACAAAATTCAAAATAAAGCTATTAGATTAATCAATAACCCTGCAATCACACAGGACCTTCCTATATTATCCATACGAAGAAACGTTGCATCCCTTGCATTATTCTACAGATATTTTCACAGCAATTGTTCCGAGGAACTTGCTTCAATTGTGCCGCCTCTCCACATCTTTCCCCGTAGAACTAGGGCAGCTGAGAGCGCCCATGAATTTACACTTTCTCCTCCACAATGCAGAACTTCTGCTTATCAGAATTCATTTATCCCCAGAGCTACTACTCTTTGGAATTCACTTCCCTCGAATTGCTTTCCACAAACTTACAATCTACAAATGTTTAAATCCATTTGTTACAAACATTTTATGAATGGAGGATGCCTTTAGGCACATGGACCTTTTTGTTTTATCTGTGTTTTTCCTTCCTCCGTTCATTGTCTCTTTAAAAAAAAAAAAAAAAAAAAAAAATGCATACGCAACTCTGCGACCTAGAATTCTGCAAGTAGTATTGAATCTCTTAGGTATAATCGGTTTATATATAGTATATATAATGTATATATATTAACAGTTTTTATACGCACAGCCGGACTTGAGCCACCGACAGTCAGAACAAGTCCCCAGACTTTAATCCACTATACCACATCGTGATAGAGGATGCTTGTGTGTAGTGTATTAAAGCATAGACACTCGTCCTGACTGTTGGTGGTTCATGTCCGCCTGGTAGTATATATATTTATATATATTTATGATCACATTGAATCTTAACCATTGGAATATTTATCTATAATAAGGTCAGCATAACACTATTTTGTAGAATTTTGCATATGGTGTAATTCAAATTTAAAATATATATAAGAAAGAAATAGTGACCATAATCTGTGACCTTCACCATTCACCTTGACCTTTGAATAACAAAAACACAAAATTTGGACAAGCGTTGCATTGACCAACCGAATTTGCCAGCAAAATTTGGTGACGATACGTAACCCGTTCAGTACAGTTCTGTCGGTTTCATTTCATACTGGATATTATGATGATTTTATTTAGTTTATGAAGGGCCTCCATAAAATTAGCAGGCTTTCAACGTTCTTAATTAACCCTTTTTACTACCACAGATCCTACATAAGCTCCACAAAATCGTCTTATTATAGCTAGAATACGATACAAAAGACCACCGGTACACAAAGGGTTAAACAGTCTAGGAAGAGTTTAAAGACAATTATTAACACTCTTCTTTTGTTCTTTGACCTTGACTTTTAACCTTAAGGTTTCTAATATATATATATATATATATATATATATATATATATATATATATATATACTGTATATGATTGAATAAATGTCATCCAAGTAAAATGCAACTAAAAGTCGTCAGCTTATCAAAAATTTAGTATTTTTTTATGATGAAGGTTAACTTTGGACTTTGGCCTGTGACCTTGACCTTTATGTAGGATTACATTTTTGTTTGCTTTGATGTAACCCTAGAAAATCAAATAAATTTGACAAATTTCATTAAAGAGCATCAGTTAGTTTCAGAAGTATTAAAAGAATAGTTGACCTTGACCTTTGACCTTCATCTCAACCTTCATGATGTCTGAAAATTTTAAATTTTAATTTTCCCTTATTAAAGCACACCTGTCTCAACGATTTTTTTGAAATTTACATGAATAGTAAAGAAATTAGCATATTGACCTTATATTTGACATTGACCTGTGACCTTGACCTATCAAATGGAATTATGTTTATTCTTGTATGACTCACCTCACCTCCTTGGCCCGCCCCGCGTTTAAATATTTACCCTTCAAACCGTAACTGCTAGATCTCTCCGTAGCACAGTCGGTATTGCTCCCGCCTACCACTTTGAAAACCAGTGTTCGATCCCACTCGAATTTAGTGTATTTTATATTTTATATTTTGTTATATTTGATATTTTGGTTATTTTAGTTATATTTTAGGATTGGGTTAGGTTAGGTTAGGTTAGGTTAGGTTAGGCTAGGTTAGGTTAGGTTAATCTAATCTAATCTAAGATAATAGTTGTACATTTGAGGGGCGGTGCCAAGGACAGTTAGTATAAGAAATACTAGTAGAAAACCTATTTTGACCTTTGACCTTGATCTTTGACCTTACCTTTTAGAATATTTATCTCAAATTTGCGCAATACGATATCAACGTTACCAGTAACTTGTACAGTGAATATGAAGACATTTGAGTAAAAAGTAAAATAAATAGTAAAAGTTGACCTTTGACCTTGACCTGTGACCTGGACCTTTATGTAAGAATATATATTTTTTTTTTGTATTGACATTGCCCCAGAAAATAAGTATGCCTAATTTCATTAAAACCCATCAGTTAGTTTCATATATATTAATAGAATAGTTGACCTTGACCTTTGCCCTTTATCTTGACCTTTATGATATGTGTGTCCAAATGTATTATTTTCCTTTTAATTTCAAGTACAACTATCTCACCAAATTTTGTGAAGTTTGCATGAAAGGTAAAGAAAATAGCATATTGAACTTTTATTTGACCTTGACCTTTCTTATGGAATTGTATTGTTTCTTGTATGACCTTGGCCTAGGTATTCCAAACATACATGGTAAGCCTAGTGAGAATCTAACAGTTAGTATAAGAAATACTTGTGAAAAACTTATTTTGACCTTTGACCTTGACCTTTGACCTTACCCTATAGAATATTTACCTAAAATCTGGTCAACACGATATATAGGTTATCAGTAACTTGTATAGTGAAAATGAAGACATTTGAGTAAGAACTAAAAAATATGAAATATTGACCTTATTTTTAACCTTGAACTCTGACCTTAACCTTTAAGTTAAATGGAATATTTCTTTTTGTCTGACCTTTGCATTGACCAAATGAATATACCTGTGAAATTTGGTGAAAATCCATCGAACGGTCTAGGAGGAGTTTCCGGACAGACAGACGGACGACGACGACAACGACGGACTACGACGACGACGACGACAGACAAGCTGAAAGGTGATGCACAGTATACGGGTGGGATCTGTGTGCGCGATACCACTCTGCTTCGCAGAGTTAATAATTCAATTATTATACAATGTATAGAACTCGCAGTATGCCTGAAAATTTATGTAATAGGTCTACGGTACTTACAATATATGATAAATATAGGCTAGGTTACCGGTTGTTAATCTAACCCAAAATATATGAATGGATTTAAAATAGTATGTGTATCTGAATTTTGTGAAAGCTATGAGAACAAATTACAGAATAAAGAAGGTGTGCAGTTTTCCCATTACCAAAATGAATAAAAAAATGCATACGCAACTCTGCGACCTAGACTTCTGCAAGTAGTATTGAATCTCTTAGGTAAAATCGGTTTATATATAGTATATCTGAATACATATTAAATGTTTTATACTCACAGCCGGACTTGAACCACTGACAGTCAGAACAAGTGCCCATACTTTAATCCACTATACCACATCGTGATAGAGGACACTTGTGTGTAGTGTATTAAAGCATAGACACTAGTCCTGACTGTTGGTGGTTCATGTCCGCCTAGGAGTATATATATATATATATATATATATATATATATATATATATATATATATATATATAATTACATTTATGATCACATTGAATCTTAGCCATTGGAATACTTATGTGTATGGTCAGCGTAACACTATTTTGTAGTATTTTGAATATGGTGTACTTCAAATTTAAAATATATATAAGAAAGAAATAGTGACCATAATCTGTGACCTTCACCATTCACCTTGACCTTTGAATAACAAAAACACAAAATTTGGACAAGCGTTGCATTGACCAACCGATTTGCCAGCAAAATTTGGTGACGATACGTAACCCGTTCAGTACAGTTCTCTAGGTTTCAATTCATACTGGATATTAAGATGATTTTATTTAGTTTATGAAGGGCCTCCATAAACCTAGAAGGCTTTCAACTATCTTAATTAACCCTTTTTACTACCACAGATCCTTCATAAGGTCCACAAAATCGTCTTATTATAGCTAGAATACGATAAAAAAGACTTCGCCGGTACACAAAGGGTTAAACAGTCTAGGAAGAGTTTAAAGACAATTATTAACACTCTTCTTTTGTTCTTTGACCTTGACTTTTAACCTTAAGTATTATAATATATATATATATATATATATATATATATATATATATATATATATATATACCGGTATATATATATATATATATATATATATATATATATATATATATATATACGGTATGTCATCTAATTAAAATGCAACTAAAAGTCGTCAGCTTATCAAAAATGTAGTACATTTTTATGATGAAGGGTAACTTTTGACCTTGGCCTGTGACCTTGACCTTTATGTAGGAGTACATTTATTTTGCTTTGATGTAACCCTAGAAAATCAAAAAAAATTGTCAAGTTTCATTAAAGAGCATCAGTTACTTTCAGAGGTATTAAAAGAATAGTTGACCTTGACCATTGACCTTCATCTCGACCTTCATGATGTCTGAAAATTTAAAATTTTAGTTTTCCCTTAAAGGACAACTGTCTCAACGAATTTTGTGAAATTTACATGAATAGTAAAGAAATTAGCATATTGACCTTATATTTGACATTGACCTGTGACCTTGACCTATCAAATGGAATTATGTCTATTCTTGTATGACCTTTGGTCTAAGCATTCCGAATATGCATGATATGCCTAATTAGAATCTTACATTAAATAGGAAATACTAGTAATAATCATATTTCGAACTTTAACCTTGACCTTCGACCTTAGAATTTCTTATCGAAGATTTAGTTAGCTTAACAGCAATGTTCATATTTACTAGCATTATGAATATGGTGTAATTCACATAAAAAACTTATTGATTACAAATAGTGATCATATACTGTGACCATGACCTTTGACCTTTGACTTAAAAGAATAAACATATATTTGGATGGACGTTGCATTGACCAACTGAATTTGCCTGTATAATTTGGTGACAATACATTAAACAGTCTAGGAGGAGTTTAGGGAAAATGACAAATACTCTTGCTTTGACCTTGACCTCTGACCTTAGCTATTACAATATTTATGTGAAATTTGATATATATAATATTTAACTAATAAGCCATAACACAGCCAGTTTTCCAAAATTTGAGTAATTATTTTAAATAAATAATAAAAGTTGACCTTTGACCTGTGACGTTGACCTTTATGTACGAGTAATGTTTTTTTTGCATTGACATTGCCCATGAAAATAAAAAAAGCATGCGTAATTTCATTAAAACCCATTAGGCCTAGTTAGTTTCATATATATTAATAGAATAGTTGACCTTGACCTTTGACAATTATCTTGACCTTTATATGTCTCTAAATTTATTTTCCTTTTCACTTAAAGTGCAACTATCTCACCAAATGTGAAGTTTGCATATAAAGTAAAGAAAATAGCATATTGACCTTTTATTTGACCTTGACCTGTGACCTTGACTTTTCATATGGAATTGTATAGTTTCTTGCATTACCTTGGCCTAGGTATTCCGAATATATATGGTAAGCCTAGTGAGAATCTAATAGTAAGTATTTGAAATACTAGTAGAAAACCTATTTTGACTTTTGACCTTGATGTTTGACCTTACCTTTTATAATATTTATCTAAAATTTGGGCAATATGATATCAAGGTTATCAGTAACATGTACAGTGAAAATTAAGACATTTGAGTAAAAAGTAAAATAAATAGTATAAGTTGACCTTTGACCTTGACCTGTGACCTACACCTTTATGTAAGAGTATTTTTTTTTTGGGGGGTATTGACATATCCCCGGAAAATCAAATAAGCATGCTTATTTTCATTAAAACCCATCAGGGAGTTTCATATATAGGCTATTAATAGAATAGTTGACCTTGACCTTTGACCTTTATCTTGACCTTTATGATATGTGTCCATATGTATTATTTTCCTTTTCATTTAAAGTACAACTATCTCACCAAATGTTCTGAAGTTTGCATGAGAAGTAAAGAAAATAGCATATTGACTTTTTATTTGACCTTGACCTGTGACCTTGACCTTTCTTATGGAATTGTATAGTTTCTTGTATGACCTTGGCCTAGGTATTCCGAATATATATGGTAAGCCTAGTGAGAATCTAACAGTTAGTATAAGAAATACTAGTGAAAAACTTATTTTGATCTTTGATTTTTACCTTTGACCTTACTCTTTGGAATATGTACCTAAAATGTGGTCCATATGATACAGTGGTTACCAGTAACTTGTATAGTGAAAATGAAGACATTTGAGTAAGAACTAAAACATATAAAAAATTGACCTTATTTTTAACCTTGACCTTTGACCTCAAAACCTTTAAGTTAAATGGAATATTTCTTTTTCACTGACCTTCGCATTGACCAAATGAATATACCTGTGAAATTTGGTGAAAATCCATTGAACGGTCTAGGAGGAGTTTCCAGACAGACAGACGGACGAGGACGACGACGACGGACGATGACGGACGATGACAGACAAGCTGAATGGTGGTGCACAGTATCCGGGTGGGATCTGTGTGCGCGATACCACTCTGCTTCGCAGAGTTGATAAATAACTAAATATACAATTAACAAAATAGAGATAATAACAAAAAGTAACTGCACACAAGGGGTTAATATACTGTATATATCAACAGATGGCGATGGTGTCCCTGTAGTCAAGCAGGACTCTCTTTAGATAAACAAAGTTTATCAGTCAAAAGTTACTACAAGATCATGAAAGCACCTACTAAAATTACGGATATATATAACTACAGCTGTATAATGAATACAATAACTACTAGAGTTAATAATAAAATACAAAGTATTATTAGTGGTGCACGTCGTCTGCTACACTCACAAGCTAGGATACACAAGGTTAAAAAAATAAGCTAGGATACACAAGGTCAAAAATATGTATCAGTCAGAAAAGCAATAAAATTACATGCACGGCAACTACTGAACTATGTGGAGGTTTAACAAGCACTTAAATACAGTTAATGCAATAAATAAAGGGAATAGGGTTATGAAATACTCAAATTATTATCAAGTTTTCTTAGTGGCGATGTAGGGCTGCTGACGCTGAGCCAGTGGGTGTGTGTGTAGATAATTTGTGTTTCCTTTCAATACTTCCAAAACCCAAATGTCGCCATCTGCCTACCTATCGCAATTTCTCGCACGACTATTCCTTATTCTTCAACATTACACAAATCCACCCCTCCTCTTCTCCCAATATCTTTGGTGTCTCTTTTTCTTCCAACCTTTCCTGGAAAGACCAGTATCTCCACTCTTGCTAAAGCGGCTTCCTAGAGGATGGGTGTGCTTAACCATCTCTGTGGGTTTCTTACCCCCACACATCTTGCTATGTACAGGGGCACCGTGTGCCCTTGTATCAAGAATTGCTCACAAGTGTGGGGAAGTTTCCCCCATATTGCATGTCATGAAAAGGTAGAGTTCAAAGTGTTTTGTCTTACCAACTCACCACATGTTACTAATTCGCTACAATCTCTTTCTACACGCTACAATGTTACATCTGTTTTACTCTACTACCGCTATTACAATCATTGCTCTTTAGAACGCTCTCAGTGCATACTCCCTCTTTTACGGCAAGTGGGTGGCAGCCGCCTTTGAACACAATCCCACCCTAATTCTGTCCAGCTCTCCAACTCAGGAGCGAACATATTTTCTCAGTCCTTCTTCTACTTAAAAAGTAAACTTTGGGATTTTCTTCCTCAACCAATGTTCCTTCATCCTCTGACTTAGACTGCTTAGAGCTTCATGTGTCCAGGTATTTTGACCTCTCTGCGCAGTGTATTTGACTATCTGTAACTCTGTTGTCTTTGGAACAAACACTCGTTACTCGTCTATCTCAAGCACATAGACAAAAATACCACACAT
>CM064533.1:41575224-41695224 GCA_032716605.1 Paralithodes platypus
ACTATCCTTTTACGACCACTGGTTCTCTTGCAATGATCGTGCAACACGAGTGCAAAAAACCTAAAATAAGGTAATTTCCTTACATAATTTCCTGTGTAGTGAGTGAGAGAGGGAGGGGGAGGGTAGAATACAGTTCAGTACGTCCACGGTGGTCGTGGGGAGCGGTCATAAGGTTACTACGCTCGTCCCACCGCTCAGCTCTCTCTCTCAGCAACATTATGTGCTGAAAATGGCACTCGACAGCTGTCGTGCACCGCCACATAGTGCAAATTTATTTAACTCGACAGATGTCGTGCGCCGTTGGTTAAGGGTTAAGAAGGATCTGTAGTAGTAAAATGGTTGATTAATAACTGTCATTTATCTATTGTAGGGTTCGGTACGCTGATAGTGGCCTGATGATCGCGTCGCCCTTCGGTGTGTGTATAGTGTGTAGGGATGCATGTGATTATCATTGTGCTGTTGGAATGGTTGAACATGTAATTAGCTCGGTTAAGTTACAGCAGGAAATGTTTAATTGTCGTAAGTACAAAACAGAAATAGTTATTAAAATGTAACTCACTATATGTACTACTATACTAATTTTAACATAATTATTATTACTAGCGACTGACCCCTTGACGGCCTCCGGCCATGAATGAATCTCCATCATTGCTGTTTGTCATCCATCACCAGTTGTATAAATAAGAAATAATAGTTATAATTTCAGGTCTTATACTATATGCAATTTCTCTCCTAGATTCAGTAGCGATGTAGATAGACCATTACCCATCGCCTTGCTCAAGAGAGATTATAACCAGCTAGGGTTAGTGGAAAAACTTTCATGGCCGCGGATTGGGTCAAGACGCTATCCACTAGACCAGCCGGCTGGCTGTATTAGATAGACAGAAGGGATATGTCCATACTTTTATTCCATGAGCATGGACAGTCTAAGTTTAAGTGTATTTATAAGTAGTAAGTTTGTAGGACTAAGAATCATAATAATATGGTTTAGTATAAATGGGAAGAATATTGAATTTTGTTCTGTATTAGATATTAACCCCCTCCGTCATATATGACGCGATCGCGTCATATGGCGATTTCACCCATAAGTATCAAATGACGCGAACGCGTCATATGAACTTAGTGAAATAGCTCAATAATAAGTTTATGACGCGATTTGCGTCATATTGACCTCAGTAAGTTAGGTATGTTGGCTCATAAGCTGTCGGTTGGTAGCAACCCCAAATTCCTCCGACTTCTAACGGTCCCACAGTGTGAGAAAGAGTTTTGTGGGGGAAATATCGGGCGCTCCGGCAGCTCCTAACTTTCTGAAGTTAATATGTCTAGGGGGGTTAAGTAGTATATAATTCCTATGAGTTTAGGTAATTATAAAAGGGTCGATATTTACCGACCATCCCTGGAATAGCAGGGCTCCCGCGATTTTGACAGGGACCCGACACTCTTGCTCCGATCGCCACCGCCGACAGTACTATTTCTCTTGTTCTCTCATCCCATTCCATTAACACGCTAGTACTAACCTCAACGTAGCTTTCACTGATTCACCGATCATCTATTATCATCCTCATTATGATTTAAATTTAGAGGCCCCCTTATGTCCTTAACTATCCACTAAATTTCCTCTCTGATCATCACTTGTCATCACACAACTCTGCCACAAATTAGTTGCCTTGTTTCCACTCCACTATAACCCTATCCCGTTGTCTATGCTCTACCAACCAAGTAAATATACTATTGTGTCGTTAAGTATAATTCTACAGTCCATCTACTACAGAATAACCACCAGATATTAAACTTACATTACCATATTTCAAAGAATTAAAAATTAATATTTCAATATATTATTCATTACATGGAAATACATTTTAATGATTCAGTTCAAACTTGTACACAATGTACAGTATATTATTACAAATATGTGAAAACAATTAAAATTATAGCTTTACCATCTGCATCATGACCATCATAACAAAATACATACTACCACAATATAAATGTTAGTGGTATATATTAAAACACTGTATACTGAGATATAGATATATACAGAGAACTATTATAAGCGTTCATTGGAATTGTTGAGGTGTTGTATGTTGGTGTGTGTATTATGGCATAAGCTACAGTGTAATCTAACATGCAGAACGTTCTCCCAAATGTACAGCCTTACCTTCTCTCAGGTCAATATTAGGTGCCTTACGGATGCCTCCATATTCCTGCGATGCGTATCCACAAACTTGAATAAGCCACCTTGGTGAGGTACACATAAGCTGGACAATGATAGGTCGGCATAGTAATAAATCAATATGAACTGATGATGATGTGTGACGCCTACCAGCGTTGGCAGAATCGCCTCTCGTTAGCCACTAGCGCTCGCCAGGGCAGTGAAATGGGCTACAGTTATCAGAGAATGTTGTTCTTTCTTTCATAGTACTCGCATTGTTACAGACAGTCCAGTGGTGGTCTTTATTTTCGTCTGTGACAACGGGAAGTATTTTATATCATTAGTAGAATATAAGATGCATTGTAGAGTGAGTTTAGGAGAGAGAGAGCGAGACGAGAGCGGGGTGGTAATATGTGCGTGCGTAGGTATGTTGCCTCCCTCTCTCGGAGGAGTTTCCCGCTCGCTTTTCCCGCACCCTTGATTGGCTGGCGGGTTCTTGGCGCGTCCTAGGCGCCTGTTGCCTTGTGACGTATCGGCCTGTGATTGGCCGACCACCATGCCTTTGTGGGATCCTGAGGGTCCCGAGGAGCTACCCTCCTCAGAGCAGGCTAGGGACGCACATGACTAACATCCTTTTTACAACTGTCCCCCATATCCACCATTCTGATACTGTCTCTCTCACTCAACTTCCTTCTTTCATTCCTCTAATCTTTTAACGTCACAGCACTCCCTTTGGGTTCTGTACACGATTTCATATCGGCCCATCGTATTGTGTGCGTCGCTCTCATATATATTTCCATGTATTAGAATAGGCTATAAGGGTTCTTAGTCTATGGAGGTTGGATGACTTTGTGTGTCTCCCTCAGTGTCCTTAGTTTATGGAGGTTTGATGACTCTTTGTGTGTGTCTCCCTCATTATCATTAGTGCTCTGCTGGGTTATTTAATGCTAGACTGGGATAAGGCTTCTGTTGTCGTTGTCACCGATGTGTGTATGGTTTGCTTATACCTACACGACTTCGACGGTTTCTGTGGTAGCCTAGGTCGTCCTTTTGGTTGCGTCTTTTGCGAGTGCAGCATCGTGTTGTAAGAGGGCATTAGCCTACTACCTTATAACACAGTGCTGCCTCTTTGCTTGACTTTAGAGGGATCGCCAGGGTAGAACCAGATACTTGAGATCTGGATCTACCAAGAGAGCATCCACGTCATAACGTAACTTTAATCATACCGCCTTAAGGACAACGCTAGGCTATGAGCCCGCCTTGCTCAGCCACGGTTTCCTAACCTTGATATCCCAGCTAGACTTTATTCGCCGAGCAGATACTAGTTAGGACATGAGCTCTTTTGATATGTACGCATTATTATTCACAGCATTTATGAGTCTAGGTTGTTGTTGAGTTGCACAACCATAGCAGACTGTTTCGTTGATGAGGAAGTACTTCTTTTAGTGTCTAGCATTACTGCCGTTGCGCATTTATAATATTCTCGTGTCAGTTAACATTATATGTCCTATTTTTTAGTGTATTCAGTCTACACGTATGGTGTCCTGCCTCCTGCCTTTATATAATTTAAGATACGAGCATCTTATGAGCATCAGACTTTCTTCAGAAGTTTCCAGGTCTATGCTGTAGGACTATACTTCACTTTCTTTCAGATAGGAGTGAAGAGTTTATTGTTGTTTAGAGTAACTGTATTGAAGCATCTTTTTATTGTATTAAATCTTGCAGTGATTTAATTGATCTTTCCATAGCTTCCCTTTTATGCATTTTAACGTAACTTGCATCTGGTTTGTTATCAGGCTATACCAGTGTGGGTTAGCCTGAAGTAGAGTACATTTATGTCCAGTTAAGGATACCCCATTATCGCAGATTAACTCTGGAGGGTATAGGTGTTTTTGTTCGCCGGCATATAAGTTCAAGGATTTGGATCTAGCGTACCGTTGTTGCATAGTGCCCTATTACTAGTCCAATCATTAAGTGCCCTTGTTTTATTCGTAGCGCCGGTCGTACCAGATGATGCACAAAGTAAGCAGTTGTTAAAAGACTGACTACTCATCTCTTTCTGATACCAACTCCTTGATATAAGGGGTGCAAACCTCACTTTGATCTAAACACTAGGGGGTAAAACCTCCCTTTACCTTGATATTTGAGATAACCTCAACCCGAAGCAGCAATCTCCAAATTGGTCGGTCCTAAATTGACCTAAGCTACAGAGGTCCTACTGGTGGAGGGCTCCTCGCAAAACGAAAGACAATGGGGCACTCTGCTAGGGATCCATACCATGAGCCGTCCTGCACCAGCAGTACACACTGACAAATTTCGAGGTACCCGGTAGAGAGTGTTTACCACCGTGTATGGAGCACCACCCCACTTTTCTCACCTGTACCCCTCTGGGTTAAAGATTTACACCTACTCCGTTCACCTAGTGAAGGGACTAATGCAGCTCACCAACCTGGGACAGACAAGGTCTGTTCCCAAGGAAGAGTTCCTCCCCACAATGGGCGAAAACAGGTTAAAATAAGTATATAATTTTTTTTTTTTTTTTTTTTTTTTTTTTTTTTAAGAGACAATGAACGGAGGAAGGAAAAACACAGATAAAACAAAAAGGTCCATGTGCCTAAAGGCATCCTCCATTCATAAAATGTTTGTAACAACTGGATTTAAACATTTGTAGATTGTAAGTTTGTGGAAAGCAATTCGAGGGAAGTGAATTCCAAAGAGTAGTAGCTCTGGGGATAAATGAATTCTGATAAGCAGAAGTTCTGCATTGTGGAGGAGAAAGTGTAAATTCGTGGGCGCTCTCAGCTGCCCTAGTTCTACGGGGAAAGATGTGGAGAGGAGGCACAATTGAAGCAAGTTCCTCGGAACAATTGCTGTGAATATATCTGTAGAATAGTGCAAGGGATGCAACGTTTCTTCGTATGGATAATGTAGGAAGGTCCTGTGTGATTGCAGGGTTATTGATTAATCTAATAGCTTTATTTTGAATTTTGTCCAACTGCCTCAATGCAACCACTCCACTTCCACCCCACAGAGGTGAACAGTAATCCATCTGAAAACGCACATGACTTATATATCACGGCCAACTGCTCGTCAGTGAAGAATTCTCGAACTCTGTACAGGAGTCCCAGTTTTTTAGAGGTATTCTTAGCAATGCTTCTAACATAATGTGTCCAGCTCAAGTTAGTAGTTAATGTTACACCGAGAATGTCAATACTAGGGGAAGTGGGAATATTTACATCATTAAAAAATATATGGGAGTCAGTGAGATTCTGTCGGTTAGAAAATTGAATGTACTTGGTTTTCTGTGCATTAAAGGAAACTAGATTCTTTTGTCCCCATCCATTAATTCTAGAAAGGTCCTGGTTCAGAGAAATTGCAGTGTTTATTTTTGAATTTATAAGATCGGGTTGGGTGACAGAATTGGTAAATGTGAAGGAACTGTGGAGTGTTGAGTCATCTGCGTAGGAATGTATTGGATTATGAGTGGTAGATATGAGATCATTGATATAAATGAGGAACAGAATTGGGGCCAAAACTGATCCCTGGGGAACACCAGCATTTATTGAGTGAAATTGAGAATAAAGGCCATCTACCATTACACGTATTTTTCTGTTATGAAGATAAGAAGAAATTAGTGGAACTAATGATGCAAGGCCGTAGTGTGACATCTTCGACAATAAGGATTGATGCCAGACTCTATCAAATGCCTTTAATATATCCAGTGCTATTGTATGTGTTTCACCATGTTGGTCTGTAGCTTGGTTGATTTGATGCGTAAGAAGGCAAAGAATGTCTGCAGTTGATCGACATCGTCTAAAACCATATTGCCTATCACTGATTAATTTATTATTCTCAAGATGCTTAATTATGTGATTATTTAATATAATTTCAAAGACTTTACCAAGAGTGGAAGTTATAGCTATTGGTCTGTAGTTTGATGGATCTGAAGAGGCACCTTTTTTAGGAACTGGATGGATGTTTGCTTCTTTCCAGGGTACTGGGAAGCATGAGGTATGAGTACACAGACGGAAATTTTTGCCAATACAGGAGCGAGCACCAAGGAGCAATTCTTAAGTACTATTGGAGGAATTTCATCTGGACCAGGAGCCTTATCTACCGAGAGATTCTGCAAAATAGTTTTGACATGTCTGGTGTGGATCTTAAGTGAGGGAATTTCAGGCGAATTAAAATTAAGTACAGGGACATCTTGATTTATTTCATCTAAGGTTGAGTTGGTGGAGAAAATATCCGCAAGAAGGTTAGCTTTACCTCTTGGGTCACTTACAAGATTGCCAGTCGGAGATTTTAATGGTGGAATGGATGAAGCAGTAGTGAAGTTGGATTTAAATGAGTTAAGAGAAGACCAAAATATTTTGTTATCATTTGGATTATTTAGAAGTTTATTTGCCTGCTTGTGGAGAAAGTTTGATTTAGTTAGGTTTAATACAGTTTAGGTTTAATTGCAGTGTACAAGTAATTAAGCAATGCAGGGTACACTACCTTTGCAATCAGGTCTGTGAATCAGGTGAGGACTTGGCCAGCCCGGGGCACGCTGATTACAAAGTCGTTAAATAGTTAACAGTATTACGTTAATTTAAAGTGATAAGACAAAATTCAATAGGACAATAAAGCAGTTCATTTGCTTTAAATAGTAGGTACAATAATTATATAATGCAGTGATATATATAAATAAGTCAGTGAACTTATGTCTTCTCTCCCAAAAGCATAACTAGGTTATTATTAAGATGCACTAAGAATATGAGCAACCATAATACAATACGTTCTTACTCAAGGATCGGCAAGAGAGAAATTAGATTGAAATTAGGTGAGTGACCCGAAGTAAACTACGTGGCGCCACCACCATGAATTGTTAAGGTGGCTCGCCAAATGATGATTGCCTATCTCAGCCACACGAATACCGGCCAATGTTAATGCAGGACTATCATAATGACATCATTGAATTTTTCCCTGGTAAAAAAAAAAGGAGAGCGCGCATTTAAAGAGTGAACAATAACACTTTATGGCCGAGAGATAAAGTATTATGCATAGATTTCCTCCCCATCTCCACTACTATGTTATGCTTATTCTAATGGACAACCATATAAAGCAACATTGGTGGTAAATAGTCAGAAACATGTCAGTTACAGTGCTGAGCATAACAGTGCCTTACTGAGCTGAAACACACGGAGAGGCAACGACTCTATTATTTGTGACACAATATTCTGTATATACTGAATATATTATACATACATACATACATACATACATAAATTTAAAGACTGAGTGTTCCACACAGAGCGCGGTTCCAGTCTCACGTCCAGTAGGTCACAGCAACATGTGAACCAAAATATACAGACTATCCACAGGGAAGGAAGAAACACATGGACTCCCAACCAGTCCCAGGGAACAGTCATTATCCTCTGAAGATGTAACAACACAAAAGCGCTTGGATCAAAGCTTGGACACTCGTCCTGAGTGTTGGAGGTTCGAGTCCGGCTGGGAGTATACAAATATTTAGTAGCTCACGTGTATTTGTGAGCTATTACGTAATATTAATGTCTTTCGTGTTTGGTTGGACGAAAATTGAATGAAATCTCTATAACCCGAGCTGCGTGGGAAAACGTGTAAATATCCTTACATGTTATCCTGGAATATGGGTCCTGCGACTTGTGCATCAATGGAAATACATTCTCCAAGTAGGATTTCCCTTCTCCTTAACATAAATGGGAAGAGGTTAAGTTTATGTTATCACCCTATGGTGTAGTAGGTTAAAGCTTAGACCCTCGTCCTGAGTGTCGAAGGTTCGAGTCCTGCTGGGAGTATAATCACATTTAGTAGCTCACGTGTATTTGTGAGATATACTTGATATTCATGTCTCTCGTGTTTGTTTGGGCGAGAATTAAATTAAATATCTATAACCCGAGTTGCTTGAAGGAAACTTGTAATAATCTCTGTATGGTATCCTGGAATATGGATCCTGCAACTTGTGCATGAATTGAAATTAATTTTCCAAGTAGGATTTCCCTTCTTAATATAAATGGGAAAAGGTTTAGTTTCCTAGATCACGCAGTGGTGTAGTGGGCTAAAGCTTGGACACTCGTCCTGAGTGTCAGAGGTTCGAGTCCGGCTGATATATTTTGTTTTTTATATATATACCGGGTGTATATATATATATATATATATATATATATATATAAATATATATATATTTTTTTTTTTTTTTTTTTTTTTTTTTATGTGATTGAGTGAGGCAAAAGGCATAACTGCCTATAGCGAGTGCCTCCCCCATAGTTGAAAGAGTGACAGGGCCAAAATCAGGGACGTTCGAGCCAAAATGCATGGACCAACGGAGTTTGAAGCAAATTTAAGTCATAGGAAGAGGGAAGACTGATTCTGGGGAGAGGTCCAGAGCTCAGATGTTGAGTAGAAGAAAGTTTGAGGAGTAACGTTTCACTCTTGGGTTGGAGAGTTGCACAGAGTAAGGGTGGGATTGAGTTGCAAGACGGGTACCACGTGCCCTACGTAAAGGAGGTGGTATGCACTGGGATAGCTCTGAGGAACACTGATTATTATAGTAGCGATAGAATACTACGAGAGATGCAACATTGCGGCGGAGATAGAGAGATTGCATAGAGTTGGTGAGTGGGACGGGAGTTAATGATACGAAAGGCCTTCCTTTCAACTTTGTCTAGGAGAGCGGTGTGAGAGGAACCTCCCACACATGTGATCACAATACTCAATACAATTATATAATATATATATAATATATATACAGTATATTATATATTATATATATATATATATATATAGTAATATATATATATAGTTTATAAAATATATATATATATATATATATATTATATATATATATATATTTTATATAATATATATATCTTAAGCGCTATTATATATATATATATATATATATATATTATATATATATATATACTAATCAAATAAAATTTTGAATCACGGAAATAATGGATGTGAACCTTGAAATAAGAATATAAATATATTATCAAAGGGTTATTGCACACTCACAGTCCCTAAAGGTTACGCCCCCCTGGGTGGAGCTTGAGGTTTAGGCTGGAGATCTTAGATGTCTTTTATAAGCCGAGTTCCACTATAGTTTATGCAACAACGACCGTAATATCAGAATTTAGAATCTGACTGGGACATCGTTCAGATCATATCTCTTTCCCCACTATACATTTCCAGCTGGGGGGGTTATACACAATGTAAATAATTATAGCAATAGTGGATAATTATATAATTGCACTAGTTATGGTACACCTGGTACGAGGTTCACCATCTGTATCATAAAATATAATAATTAGACCAATAGTTCGAACCACTTTATATACTGCCAAAAAGCACGCTGTCTATAGATGTACTAAACGAATTATATTGGATGCACAATATATGTAATGTAGAGAGAGAGGGAGAGGGAGAGGGAGAGAGAGATTACCCCTCCCAGTTTTCATAAACAAGTTTGTTGGTGTCCAATACAAGAGAAGCAATACTTGATCATACAGTTGGATGGTATACTAATCATGCGGTTGGTAACGTTGATAAGGCAGGTGGAAACTCAGACAAATGGTAGTTTGCCATAATTTGTTTTGGGAATGAGAGGTAATAGATTGGAGTGACAAGGCATGTGACTGACAAAACAATCGGTGGTGAAAGACAATTAGGTAGATGGGAAATAAGCATGCCAATGGAAATGGGAAACAGACACACTAGTAGAAAGTTAAACTGGTATATGAAAACTTGTATTCAGAGGTATATTAGAAGCTCTGGTGGGAAGTTAGACAGGAGGGTTGCGACCAGTCGACTGCTTGTCGGAACACGGAACTGATACACAAATATTTGTAATGGTATAATACTGTTCAGATGGATTGAGGGATTACAGGGATCTACCTGTGTGGGCCAATCGGCTTTCTGCAGACTACATCTCACATTTTCTTATGTTCTTATGATTGTTATTAATTAGAGATAGTGAGTTTTCATAACATGTAATGTATTCATTATTACAACTATGATACTCATACGCTCATCGCTATTGCAACAAGAGCGAAGGGGTACTAAACTTAAATATATTAGCAAAACAGCCATAATGTCTATATTAAGAACATTCTGCATTTCATCAGAATTTGATTGCTATAATAATGCGTAGAAAGATATCTGAACTAGACAATATGCGAGCCATACCCACGCATTTCCGGACGCAAAGGACAATATGATAATATATAACGGAGATAACGAGAATCCCGGAGAGCAGGTTGTACAGGTTGTGGTTAGTGTAAATTTTAGGACAACAGTGTCGGAATGAGGACAATTAAAGTAGAGATAGCAGGGGTGAAACCAAAAATATATACCATATATTGATCCTACCGTATGATCTTCTTGTCCATGCTTTAGGAACATTCCACCAATAGTGTGATTCACAGATTCTGCAATAGAGTGGGTCACCATTAACAATTGCATAACATTAAGTGTCAGCCACTGATTTACCGCCAATAGTAACAGCGAAAACTAGATGATGATGTCCCACTATTAAGGGGGGGCACCTGCTTTTTTTCAGAAATCCGGCTTCGCCGGAGAAATTTTTCTGTCGAAAAAATTACAAATTTAGCCTAGTGACAAAAACTTTTGCAAAAATATGCTGGCTCGCTACTGCTCGGCAGGAAAAAATCGACAACTTGGACGGGGATAAACGTCTTAAAGCAGTAGGCTGAATGGGGCCGAATGAATATATCCAAGAGAGAGAAGGAGAGAGAGAGAAAAAACGAGGTGGGCCACCTTTACCATTATCAAACTGGTACATTATCACACAGCCCAGCGGCTAAGTACTGTATAATAAGTATTGTAACCCGTTCAGTGCCGGTGCAGTCCTTTTCACTTTTACTCTTGCTACTATTACACGATTGTGTTCAGTTTAAAAAGGCCTCCAGCAATGAACAGGCCTCGATCTATCTCATTTAACCCTTTATACCTCTACAGATCCTTCTTAAGCTGCACCAAGTCGTCTAAATATAGCTAGAATATAATTAAAAAGACGGCCCAGGTACAGAAGGGATTAAGTAGCTCAACCCAGGCATTAATGTTGCTCTGTGTTAAGCATGGCACTAAGTGTATTTCTCACAACCCCAGTGTACGAGAGAGAGAGAGAGAGAGAGAGAGAGAGAGAGAGAGAGACCTAAGTTAGTGATATTTATTTACGGTCATAAACTTCAAATTACTTTAACATAGCCTTAACTTTCTTGTCTAGCTCAGTATGATTTATCTCTCTCTCTCTCTCTCTTTCTCTCTCTCTCTCTCTCTCTCTCTCTCTCTCTCTCTCTCTCTCTCTCTCTCTCTCTCTCTCTCTCTCTCTCTCTCTCTCTCTCTCTATGGGTTCGTAATATGGTACACCTAATTACTGGTTAAGTTTGCAATTGGTTAAAATATCAATTCGAATGTCCAGGTCCTTATTAAACTATGAATGGTAGGGGATGGGGTTTCTAAGCATAATTCATAATACATTCATACTAAACTATATGTCGTTTATGCACACCATAATTTATCCTTTACTATACACTTTACAGTAAAGCTGGACAAATTTTATATTTGTGATATTTTCTTGAACAGCTGGTGCAGGCAGGATACCATAGAAGTACAAGACCGTAGAGATCACTTACAAAAATATATAAAAATAAATAAAAGTCTGAATTGATAATCGCTTTGTGTCAAACCCGGTACTGGGGTATACTGTAGGCCTATGCCCTTTCACTTCAGTGTTATCCCTACCGCATCGTCGATTCAAATTGATAATTCTGATGTTTTAAGCAATATCACCATTACAGAGAGAGAAGTATTGAAATGTTAAGACAAACTCAAGGTAAATAAAACGCCTGGACCTGATACAATTTCACCTAGAGTTCTAAAGGAAGCTAAGGATGAGCTCTCCAAACCACTGACATTGCTATTCAATAAATCTTTGCAGTCTGGAACTAAACCTGATCAGTGGAAGCTAGCGAACGTAACACCGATATTAAAAAAAGGCAGCAAATCCCTACCCAGTAACTATCGTCCAATTAGCTTAACCTCAGTTGTATGTAAAATGCTAGAAACACTCATAAGAGACAGACTCGTAAATCACTTAGAGGAAAATAACATACTTAAAGATACTCAACACGGCTTTCCTAAAAATCGTTCCTGTTTAACAAACCTGTTAGGCTTCTTCCACGATATCCTCAACCTCTATGATTAGAGTAAAGCTGTAGGTATTATATACCTTCATTTTCAAAAGGCCTTTGACAAAGTTCCCCACAAACGTTTACTGCTAAAACTAAAAGCGCATGGAATACAAGACGGTGTGTTGAAATGGATAGAACATTGGCTCAGCGACATAAAGCAAAGGGTAGTCATAAACAGTAAGGCATCTAAATGGACAAATGTAAGTAGCGGGGTACCCCAGGGATCGGTACTAGGACCAATTATCTTTCTAATTTACATCAACGACATAGATGAGGGTCTCATCTATACAATCTCCAAATTTGCTGACGATACAAAAATTGCAAATAGCGTACTCTCAAAAGAACAAGTTGACGATATGCAACACAATCTAGATAAGTTGTCATGTTGGGCCCAAATTTGACAAATGAGTTTCAAAGCAGATAAATGTAAAGTACTTCATATCGGATACCAAAATGAGAAAGCAACTAGGCTATTCGATGAATGGCACTCAGCTTAAGAATGTAAACAGAGAAACCGATCTGGGAGTAACAATATCGAGTAACCTAAAACCGAGTCAACAATGTTCAGAAGTTGTTAAGAAAGCAAACAAAATAATTGGCTTTATAGGCAGCTCATTTGAACATAAATCAAAAGACTATCCTAACCCTTTACAATTCCTTAGTCCTCCATCTTTTGGAATACTGCGTTCAATCCTGGTGCCCGTATTACCAAAAAGATATAGACAAGCTAGAACGAGTTGAACGTAGAGTTACCAAAATGATACCTAGCCTAAAGAAAAAACCATACGAGGAGCGTCTTAGAGAATTAAATCTATTTCCTTTAACCCAACACAGATTAAGAGGCGACTTAATTCAGGTGTTCAAAATCATCAAAGGCATCGACAATATGAACTGTAGTAAGTACTTCACTATCGACCAATCTAATTACACGCGGGGAAACGGTTGCAAAATTATTGGTGAATCTTTTAACTCACACGAATCTAAGAATTTCTTCTTCAATCGAGTTGTCAACTTGTGGAATGGGCTTCCCCGGGACGTTATAGGCTGCAGCACCGTTGATTCATTTAAACTTCACCTAGACAAATATATTGAATCAAACCCGCGACTGACTGAGTTTGTAAATGAATAACTTTTGTGTATTTCCCCCTCAGTTACTAACCCATTTGTCCCCTACTAACTTCCTAATCCTGCCACGGACATTAGTTCCAGGGCAGTAGTTCCCTTTCCAATGTTCCCTTACCCACTCTAAACCACTGTTTGGACACATGATCCTCAGTGTTTTGGAGGACAAGCAGCCTAGAAGGGTCACTAGATCTGTTGTTGCTTGATTTCCATTGTACTCCTTTTTACACTTAACTTAACTGAAGAAAGCGAGAGCAGGCTAGAAGCACTAACCTTAAAAAATCAATTCCAGTTAAATAGATTGGCAGAGTCTGGGTTACTGCCATCAATGTCCTTTTATAACCCTGCGAAATTTCATCTCGTTTCTGCGTCGGGCATAAAAATCGTGTTTTCTCGGTCGTAAGCCAAATGACCTAACCCATTCCACACACAGAACAGACATCTAGTAGTCAAAAGGGGTTGTAACCATCTACATTAAGGGATCCCACCTCGCTGTTTTCTCTTTTTCTCCCTCTCTCTTTGGGTTGTATCCATTCGGCCCCATTCAGCCTACTGATTTAAGACGCTTACCCCCATCCAGGTGTCAATATTTTTCTGGCGAGCGGTAGCGAGCCAGCATATATATGTTTTTGTTTTACAACAAGCTGAATTTGTACAGTTTTCGATAGAACAATTTCTCCGGCGACGACGGATTTCTCCATACAATGCTGGCTCGTTATCGCTCGCCAGGAAAAAATCGACACCTGGATGGGGATAAACGTCTTAAAACAGTTGGTTGAATGGGGCCAAATGTATAAAAGTCAGAGAAAGAGAGAAAAGGAGAGAAAGATGAAAAGGCAGGTGACCCCCCCCCCCTTAAGCTTTTATCTTCCACAGGTCCGTTCTAATCTATCATACTTAATAGCATGTTTTCGTAGCTAACTTGTCTGTCTACATTTTGTTATTGTCCGGTTATATCATACAACACCTGTCAGTACCACGTTATATTTGAAGTGCCATTATATTAGATTTTGTATACATTCTGATCAATATACTGTATATGTTAAGTATATATGTGCATCATAATAAATATAACTCCAATATCCATTGCTGTCAACATTCTATGACACTTGTTTCACTATTAAATATAATGAACAACGTAATTTTATATCAGGGTGGATACTCTCCGAAACCAGACAGTCGAATATGAGATGAAGCTGCATTACCATGGCTACCCTGAATCAAGTACAATTATTCTTGAGCAGTACGGAGAGAACACAGGCATACAATACAATAGTAATGTATATGTTATCAATCAAATACATTTACATAACTACGGTTATTTACTGACACACCGAATCATCAAGTTGAGTGATGCATGTTGGTTACCTGACAACACTCAGGAACTACCAGTGCTGAAGATCAGAGGGGTTTGAAGTTGTGCAGTCAATCGTTAACAGAGGTTATTAATTAGGGGCTACCAATTAGGTCTACGTCAAAGATTATATATCTATGTGGAAATTAAGATGTATATATTTAATGTTTTGCTAGAAGGATATACTCAACACAAAAATATGGTTTTGAAAGAAGCAAAATGTCATAAAAACCTATATACCTATGAATATTTTGTGTAGGACCATGTAGGCCTCACAGCTCTTCAAACCAAGCTACAACATACGTGTGAATGATGACGAAATTGAAAGTGTTAGTGGAAAAAGTGCACATGCTATAGTCTATTCACAGTAAGTAGGCGAGGAATCATGACCTCTATCCTCTGTAACTCAAAAAGGGCTGGAGAAAATTGGCTGTAAATTTCCACATCTATTCCCTGGCTGGCTCTTCCCAAATGGTAGAAATATTAGCTTGATTACTCTAAGCGTTTTTGGGTTACAGAGGTCAGAGGTCATGATTTCTCGCCTACTTACAGCGATGTGCTGGTGAAGGTGACGTTTATGGTGGATGTGATTTACGATGATGGTACATTCACGGTGTCAGTGAAGGGCTCGGCTATAACTCGTGGTGTAGTGATGGTGGCGGTGGTAGTTGTAGTGGTATTGGTAGTTGGGGTTAATATTGCATTGTTGGTGGTGATGATGGCGATAGTGTGTGTATTGTTTAAGGAGTGATGGTTCACTTTTTGGTAGATCTTTTCGTTTATTTATTATTCTTTTGTTTTAGTTTCCTTCCTAGACCTCCATCAAACATAAAAAAAAAACATCCATCAGATCCCCATTCTAGATTAATTTGTACATTTTTAGGTAGAAAAATGTCCCGGCCGAAGGCCGATTACTCTTAAGATTACAGGCTCGCTATCGCTCGCCAGGAAAAAATCGACACCTAAATGGCACGAAAGGTCTTAAAATTGACAACGAAATGGGGCACAAGGTATTAAAATCGCCAAAATAATGGGCCGAACGTCATAAAATCTCAAAGCTAATGGAGCTAAACACGAGGGAGAAAATGGTCCAGAAAAACAACCCATGTCCCCTTGAGATGGTGAAGATAATATTACGGGTTAGTTATAAAGAATGTGGGCTTTGAGGGAGCTGAAGGAGATTATGAAGGTGATGGTGGTGATGATTGTGGCCGCGATGGTGATGTAGCTGGGTGGGGTAGTGATGGTGGAGGTGGTTGTGGTTGTGGTAGTGATGGTGGAGGTGGTTGTGGCCGTCATGTAGCTGGGGGTGGCCGTGATGGTGGGGATAGTTGTGGTAGTGATGGTGGAGGTGGTTGTGGTAGTGATGGTGGAGGTGGTTGTGGCCGTCATGTAGCTGGGGGTGGCCGTGATGGTGGAGGTGGTTATGGTAGTGATGGTGGCCGTGGTAGTGATGGTGGCCGTCATGTAGCTGGGGGTGGCCGTGATGGTGGGGATAGTTGTGGTAGTGATGGTGGAGGTGGTTGAGGTAGTGATGGTGGAGGTGGTTGTGGCCGTCATGTAGCTGGGGGTGGCCGTGATGGTGGAGGTGGTTGTGGTAGTGATGGTGGCCGTGGTAGTGATGGTGGTCGTGATGTAGCTGGGTGTGGTAGTGATGGTGGAGGTGGTAGTGATGGTGGAGGTGGTTGTGGTAGTGATGGTGGAGGTGGTTGTGGCCGTCATGTAGCTGGGGGTGGCCGTAATGGTGGGGATAGTTGTGGTAGTGATGGTGGCCGTGGTAGTGATGGTGGTCGTGATGTAGCTGGGTGTGGTAGTGATGGTGGAGGTGGTTGTGGCCGTCATGTAGCTGGGGGTGGCCGTGATGGTGGGGATAGTTGTGGTAGTGATGGTGGCCGTGGTAGTGATGGTGGTCGTGATGTAGCTGGGTGTGGTAGTGATGGTGGAGGTGGTTGTGGCCGTCATGTAGCTGGGGGTGGCCGTGATGGTGGGGATAGTTGTGGTAGTGATGGTGGAGGTGGTTGTGGCCGTGATGTACCTGGGGGTGCCCGTGATGGTGGGGATAGTTGTGGTAGTGATGGTGGAGGTGGTTGTGGCCGTCATGTAGCTGGGTGTGGTCGTGATGGTGGGGATAGGTGTGGTAGTGATGGTGGAGGTGGTTGTGGCCGTCATGTAGCTGGGTGTGGTCGTGATGGTGGGGATAGTTGTGGTAGTGATGGTGGAGGTGGTTGTGGTAGTGATGTAGCTGGGTGTGGTCGTGATGGTGGGGATAGTTGTGGTAGTGATGGTGGAGGTGGTTGTGGCCGTGATGTAGCTGGGGGTGGCCGTGATGGTGGGGATAGTTGTGGTAGTGATGGTGGAGGTGGTTGTGGCCGTCATGTAGCTGGGTGTGGTCGTGATGGTGGGGATAGGTGTGGTAGTGATGGTGGAGGTGGTTGTGGCCGTCATGTAGCTGGGTGTGGTCGTGATGGTGGGGATAGTTGTGGTAGTGATGGTGGAGGTGGTAGTGATGGTGGAGGTGATTGTGGTCGTGATGTAGCTGGGTGTGGTCGTGATGGTGGGGATAGTTGTGGTAGTGATGGTGGAGGTGGTTGTGGTAGTGATGTAGCTGGGTGTGGTTGTGATGGTGGGGATAGTTGTGGTAGTGATGGTGGAGGTGGTTGTGGTAGTGATGTAGCTGGGTGTGGTCGTGATGGTGGGGATAGTTGTGGTAGTGATGGTGGAGGTGGTTGTGGTAGTGATGTAGCTGGGTGTGGTCGTGATGGTGGGGATAGTTGTGGTAGTGATGGTGGAGGTGGTTGTGGCCGTGATGTAGCTGGGGGTGGCCGTGATGGTGGGGATAGTTGTGGTAGTGATGGTGGAGGTGGTAGTGATGGTGGATGTGGTAGTGATGGTGGAGGTGGTTGTGGCCGTGATGTAGCTGGGGGTAGCCATGATGGTGGGGATAGTTGTGGTAGTGATGGTGGAGGTGGTAGTAATGGTGGAGGTGATTGTGGTCGTGATGTAGCTGGGTGTGGTCGTGATGGTGGGGATAGTTGTGGTAGTGATGGTGGAGGTGGTTGTGGCCGTCATGTAGCTGGGGGTGGCCGTGATGGTGGGGATAGTTGTGGTAGTGATGGTGGAGGTGGTAGTAATGGTGGAGGTGATTGTGGTCGTGATGTAGCTGGGTGTGGTCGTGATGGTGGGGATAGTTGTGGTAGTGATGGTGGAGGTGGTAGTGGTGGAGGTGATGTAGCTGGGTGTGGTCGTGATGGTGGGGATAGTTGTGGTTGTGGTGGTGGAGGTGATTGTGGCCGTGATGTAGCTGGGGGTGGCCGTGATGGTGGGGATAGTTGTGGTAGTGATGGTGGAGGTGGTTGTGGCCGTGATGATGGTGGAGGTGGTTGTGGTACTGATGTAGCTGGGTGTGGTCGTGATGGTGGGGATAGTTGTGGTAGTGATGGTGGAGGTGGTTGTGGCCGTGATGATGGTGGAGGTGATTGTGGTCGTGATGTAGCTGGGTGTGGTCGTGATGGTGGGGATAGTTGTGGTAGTGATGGTGGAGGTGGTTGTGGCCGTGATGTAGCTGGGGGTGGCCGTGATGGTGGGGATAGTTGTGGTAGTGATGGTGGAGGTGGTAGTAATGGTGGAGGTGATTGTGGTCGTGATGTAGCTGGGTGTGGTCGTGATGGTGGGGATAGTTGTGGTAGTGATGGTGGAGGTGATTGTGGCCGTGATGTAGCTGGGGGTGGCCGTGATGGTGGGGATAGTTGTGGTAGTGATGGTGGAGGTGATTGTGGTCGTGATGTAGCTGGGTGTGGTCGTGATGGTGGGGATAGTTGTGGTAGTGATGGTGGAGGTGGTTGTGGTAGTGATGTAGCTGGGTGTGGTCGTGATGGTGGGGATAATTGTGGTAGTGATGGTGGAGGTGGTTGTGGTAGTGATGGTGGAGGTGATTGTGGTAGTGATGTAGCTGGGTGTGGTAGTGATGGTGGAGATAGTTGTGGTAGTGATGGTGGAGGTGGTTGTGGTAGTGATGTAGCTGGGTGTGGTCGTGATGGTGGGGATAGTTGTGGTAGTGATGGTGGAGGTGGTTGTGGCCGTGATGATGGTGGAGGTGGTAGTGATGGTGGAGGTGATTGTGGTAGTGATGGTGGAGGTGATTGTGGTAGTGATGTAGCTGGGGGTGGCCGTGATGGTGGGGATAGTTGTGGTAGTGATGGTGGAGGTGATTGTGGTCGTGATGTAGCTGGGGGTGGCCGTGATGGTGGGGATAGTTGTGGTAGTGATGGTGGAGGTGATTGTGGTCGTGATGTAGCTGGGTGGCCGTGATGGTGGGGATAGTTGTGGTAGTGATGGTGGAGGTGATTGTGGTCGTGGTAGCTGGGGGTGGCCGTGATGGTGGGGATAGTTGTGGTAGTGATGGTGGAGGTGATTGTGGTCGTGATGTAGCTGGGGGTGGCCGTGATGGTGGGGATAGTTGTGGTAGTGATGGTGGAGGTGATTGTGGTCGTGATGTAGCTGGGGGTTTGGATGGTGGGGATAGTTGTGGTAGTGATGGTGGAGGTGATTGTGGTCGTGATGTAGCTGGGTGTGGTCGTGATGGTGGGGATAGTTGTGGTAGTGATGGTGGAGGTGGTTGTGGTAGTGATGTAGCTGGGTGTGGTCGTGATGGTGGGGATAGTTGTGGTAGTGATGGTGGAGGTGGTTTGTGTAGTGATGTAGCTGGGTGTGGTCGTGATGGTGGGGATAGTTGTGGTAGTGATGGTGGAAGTGGTTGTGGTAGTGATGTAGCTGGGTGTGGCCGTGATGGTGGGGATAGTTGTGGTAGTGATGGTGGAGGTGGTTGTGGTAGTGATGTAGCTGGGTGTGGTCGTGATGGTGGGGATAGTTGTGGTAGTGATGGTGGAGGTGGTTGTGGTAGTGATGTAGCTGAGTGTGGTCGTGATGGTGGGGATGGTTGTGGTAGTGATGGTGGACGTGGTTGGGGTAGCGAAGAAGCTGGGTGTGGTCGTGATGGTGGGGATAGTTGTGGTAGTGATGGTGGAGGTGGTTGTGGCCGTGATGATGGTGGAGGTGGTAGTGATGGTGGAGGTGATTGTGGTAGTGATGGTGGAAGTGGTAGTGATGGTGGAGGTGATTGTGGTAGTGATGGTAGAGGCGGTTGTGGTAGTGATGGTGGAGGTGGTAGTGATGGTGGAGGTGATTGTGGTCGTGATGTAGCTGGGGGTGGCCGTGATGGTGGGGATAGTTGTGGTAGTGATGGTGGAGGTGATTGTGGTAGTGATGGTGGAGGTGGTAGTGATGGTGGAGGTGATTGTGGTAGTGATCGTGGAGGTGGTTGTGGCCGTGATGTAGCTGGGGGTGGCCGTGATGGTGGGGATAGTTGTGGTAGTGATGGTGGAGGTGGTAGTGATGGTGGAGGTGGTAGTGATGGTGGAGGTGATTGTGGCCGTGATGTAGCTGGGGGTGGCCGTGATGGTGGGGATAGTTGTGGTAGTGGTGGTGGAGGTGGTAGTGATGGTGGTCGTGATGTAGCTGGGTGTGGTAGTGATGGTGGAGGTGGTAGTGATGGTGGAGGTGATTGTGGTCGTGATGTAGCTGGGTGTGGTCGTGATGGTGGGGATAGTTGTGGTAGTGATGGTGGAGGTGGTAGTGATGGTGGTCGTGATGTAGCTGGGTGTGGTCGTGATGGTGGAGGTGGAGGCGGTTGTGGTAGTGATGGTGGGGATAGTTGTGGTAGTGATGGTGGAGGTGGAGGTGGTAATGGTCATGATGTAGCTGGGTGTGGTTGTGATGGTGGGGATAGTTGTGGTAGTGATGGTGGAGGTGGTAGTGGTCGTCGTGCGGTGGAGGGGTTGATGCCTCTGCGCTGACGCTGAAGTTGTAAAAGCAAGGAGAGACGAGAGGGGGCTAGGACGAGAACCAGTATTCACCCAACCGCTGGAGAGGTGGTGTGTGTCCCTCCACCACTTACGAACCCGACAGTCGCTTCCAGAATACAATGTCACACTTTACAAAACCAATATTAACATCGGAATTCAGTTTGTCTTATTACACTTGAATCGAGCTAACTTAGTTTTCTCTTGTATTTCTTTTGTTGTTAAGTTATGCAGATTAGTTGTGATAAATGATCGCTACGTTACATAACTTAACGTAATGTGAGATTGACAACAACAAGAGCCCTATAGAGAAAAGTTAATGTGATTATATATCTGTGTGCCTGAGGGAAAAGGTCACTTCAACTCTTCAAACATATCGCATCTCGTAAGTAACCTATTATTATCATATTATTGTTTTCTTAAGTTCTGCTAAATACCAGATATCTGAATGCTCTTCTTCTGCACATCTAACAATCAGTACTTTATCAACAACTTTGAGTCCATCATCAAATTATATATCTAAGTAATTAAATGGTTATCCGGAACATATCTCAAACCCGTAGTTAAGCTATATTAAAACTGTATTTCTAATGTCAACACGCAAAGTACGGACAATTGTAGACTGATGGTTTATGGTAAAAAAATCACTTCTCTTCAACACACTTTACATCAGCGTTGTGGTATAATTTGTTAGCCTTTTCGTTACGAGAGCGGTCTTGAATTTAGTTTAGGGAAACATTAGAATATCAATGGATAAATCCTTTCAAGGTTTCCTCTTACTCCCCGAGGTCCTTTCTAAAATTAATACAATTGTGCAATATTATCCATAATTAAGAGGAAGACATTATTAATTATACTAAACAATTGTATGAAGTGTTAGAAAATGAGAAAGATATTTTGAGTAACTTAACTATACTGTACAGTATATACTGTGTATATATATATATATATATATATATATATATATATATATATATATATATACAGTATATACATATATGGCGAAGTGGTCTTGCCACTGGACTGGTAATCCAATGGACCTGGGTTCGAATCCCAATATGTCAATGTGAAGATATTATTGGGAAGGAATTTGTGCTGTACCTAGTATCAATGCATTACCACAGTACACCGAAATGCCAAATAAATACCATCATTGTTCCCTGATTAAATAGCATTGAATGAATATTCCCATATTCAAAAATATGCTACAGGGAGGCAATGACTAGTGAGTTAATTGCTCAATAGGTGGCGTTCTGAGAGAGAGGGTCCGCGCCTGGGGGATAAGACTGTGAAGCACAGAGGCGGAGCAGCTTCAGAGATGGAATTGCTTCGAGCCGAGCCGTGAAGCTTCGCATGTCTCACTCCCTAGACTGGAGCAAGACCTCACGGGGCTCACCGTGTTCAGAGGTAGAGTGTAAAGGCTATCAACCTATGCCCGAGAGGGAGTAGTTGGAACATAGAAAACAAAACAAACAAATATATATATATACAGTATATATACCTGAATATACTGTATATACCAGGTATACATATATATATATATATATATATATATATATATATATATATATATATATAGAGAGAGAGGGATACAAAGTCCGTAGATTTAAATATGAGTAACGGTAAAACCTAAAACTAAATAAATAAAAGGTATACATGTTTAGTATCCATACCTTTTATTTATTTAGTTTTAGGTGTTAGCGTTACTCATATTTAAATCTACGGACTTTATATCCCTCAATAAATTAATGTTTTCGTTTATATACTGTATATACTGTATATATATATATATATATATATATATACAGTATATACACTGTGATTCAGAATTGCATGCATTAAATTAGAGGACGACCTCCTTGGATAATTTTAAGCAATAATGTATTTATGGTAAAATGTCGAATTCTCCATAGTTTGGCTGTTACAGTACATTTACGATGTTGTATTATTGAGGGTGGAAAGTGAAGGGAAACCCGCATACAATTTTGTACACATTTATTCACAGACCTCGACAGTGTGTTCCTCTTTGCCACAGGCTAAAGAAAATGTTCAAAGTGGCCCCCATGTGACTGCAACACACTGTACTCCTGTACTCAAGACGTGTGAAAAATATCCTCGGAAATCTATGCAGGTTTCCCTTTAGTTTCCACCCTCATTAATACAACATCGTAAATGTACTGTAGCAGCCAAACTATGTATAATTCGACATTTTACCATAGATACATTGTTGTTTAAAATTGTCCAAGGAGGTCGTCCTCCAATTTAATGCATGCAATTCTGAATCACCATATATATATATATATATATATATATATATATATATATATATATATATATATATATATATATATATATATATATATATATATATATATATATATATATATATATATATATATCGGTGCACTTTGAGCATTGCATAACATCACAATACTCAGATAGTTATCCGTAACTTTATTGCTTCAAAGCAACCGTTTTCTGACAAGGTTTATGTCTTATTCCTCGTACACATACATCATCCAACCATATTCTTAAACCGTACCACAATGAAACCCTTTTGCTACTAACCATTTGACTCCAGATGAAATCCTCAGGTAACTCATTTCCATCTCTCTAATTCTTGAGTTATGTTTCTCCAACAACGTCCTTGCTTCACTTTCTTACGTCAATGTCGGGATTAGCACATTAACATGCAATGACTTCTTTACTTCCATCTTCACCACTCTATTCCTTGTCACTGATATCTCTGTTCTACTCTCTCTCTCGCACTTCATCCTCCATAATCCCATCTCTACTCATCACACTGTCCAACTCCCCAATCCAAGAATCTGCACTCTTACTCAGTCTTTCTTCTACTCAACAAGTGAACTCTGAAACTTTCTCCCTCAATCAATCTGTCCTTTTATCTATTACCTAGACTGCTTTAAATTGTGTGAGTCCCGGCATTTTGACCCCAATGTCCCTTCTATTTGGCTCGGTCACTCTTTTTCTTTGGGGGAGACACTCGTTACAGGCAAACTGCCTTTTATCTCCTTTATACACATAGAAAACATCATCTCACACTTTGTGACTTCACCCCTTGCGAAAACCATATATACTGTATAATTATATATATACTGTACAGTATATATAAAGAAAGAGATGGAGAGAGAGACGAACATATGATGAATAATAATCTATGGTTTGTTTGATAGCCACTAATGTTCATTTAAAGATCCACTGAATGTCTATTTTAGTGAAATTCCATGCAAAATTATAGATATTTTGTTAGTGATTATGCTATGCTTAACCTCTACTGAACCATGGCACATGATATTATATTATACCCTCCAGTACCAGCCTTGTTACCAAAAGCGACAAGACAAAGCCCTCTCACCACAAGTTGTTGTTGTTGTTGCTGTTCCCCAGGCTGCCTGGCCGAACAGCCCCAAGGTCCCAAGCAAGGCCAAAGCCATAAACGAGCGCCTCCACAGAACCCTCACTTCTCACCACTAATAAAGCCCGGGTGACCGAAGCCACTCCAAGGCGGGGAGCTGAGGAGGGTGTGGAAACGCCCGGGAAATCAAAGCCCCACCCAAGGCCCTGTGCCCCTCAGCAATTATGAAGGGAAAGTTGAGGGGCAAAGGAAATATGTGACGCTTTGACTCCCAACCTCTAGGTTGGCAGTAGGGAGGTCAATCCACGGAAGAGACGCCGTCACTCGAGATCTAGAAAATATCCAAGTAAAAGGAACAGTCAGAGTAAGCTATGGGTATGGCAGAGATTGCTCAGCTCTCACTCTGATAGACCAGCCCATCACCACATGACTAGAACCCAATCCTCTGAGCATCAGCTAGGAAAGGCCCTAGAAAGCGCCTTTGGCGGGGGGATAGCTCCCCACACAAGTGATGGTGGATGACTGACTCAAGTGGCCTGGAGCAGCTGAGAGGGAGTATGAGAAATGTTGCCAACTCCTCACAGCATTGCCTCCAAATCATGTTAGCAACACCCGCACGATATTAGCGGGAACAAGTATCGTACATTACTGACGAAAGAGAGCCGTCACTAGTACGGACGTGTAACTTTTTTAATGATGGACGTCAGCCGTCGCTTATGCTGGATGGGTTAATGGCACAAACCTACGTTATGGCGCCCATATAAGTGTGCGGATCAGCATCATCACGGAAAGTTAATCTAAGCACAGCAAGGAGAATGGAACATCATCATTTATCTCCCAGGGTGGTATTAGAGGCATTTTCTGTCACACATACCATATAATCATGGTCATATGTTCCTATTAATGTGAGAAACTATCCTACTGAAAATGCAGAGAAAATTGCCAGTACTACTCCACCGGACCATAACAGTAGCAACCACCCTGACACTTACGTGGAGAACTTGCTTACATCTGTTGCAAATTTTTCAATTGCAACTGGCGGTGTGATGTGTAGTCCTTAATATACATCTTGGACCCACAGTTCTAAAAGTAGTACTACCTTATCAGTAATTGACCTTAACATCCCTTGGGCTTCCACTTCATTTGGAACTGGCTATGCTAGTGAAACTACGGCATTGATCGTCACTGTCTCAAATTAGAATGATTGTCATTCCATACAAGATCAGCTGCAATTCAACACCAATAGAAATTCCATAATAATGAAGGTACTATCGTGCCATACTTTGCTACACATTACAAAACAGATGCCTTGGTTGATATGGGACTATAAATGGCATACATACTGATCCAGGCAAAATGTAAAATTGAGTTAATACTATTATAAATATTTGTAATATTAAGGACTTCAAAACCACAACCTGATCACGAAACGTTGACTTTGATCAGCTACGGTAATAGTCACTAACTGATTATTAATATTATATATTATGTTAGTCCAGGCTTGTTAAGTTATATCAACTGTAGGGATTATGTTTCGTAATGCCTTAGCAAAATGTAGAGACATTTTACACAGAAAATGAACGGTTTATTACCATAACTAATATATACTGTTTATACTGTATATGTCAATAAATATTTCAATAATATTTTCCTTTAATAATTGTTCTCTATTGCCACATGCAACAAACCCATAAGTAATGCATATTAGAAGATTAATTATTATTAATTACATACAATTTAATGGAATTTTGCCAAAATACGCATAATTACAGAGCTTTCAATAATGATGGCAATTTACGTAAACCCTTGTCTTATACCCATAAGATATGATTTCCTGCCATGCAAAAGTGGCACTTGTAATGTAGCAATGTTAAACCTTATATTTTAAACAGTATTTATCTTTTTTTCTCCTAGTACTTGTTAAGGGGAGGTTTTTAGTTTGTTCCCTGGACCTTCAACAATCTTACAAATACACCCCCTAGACCCCTTTCCAAGATGAATTTGTACATTTTTCGGTAGAACATATCCCAGCCGAAGGCCGATTCCTCTTAAATTACAGGCATGCTATCGCTCACCAGGAAAATATATCGACACGTATATGGCACAAATGGTCTAAAAATGGACACAAATGGGGTAAAAGTTCTAAAAATCGCCTATGCTAATGGGACGAACGTCTTAAAATCTCAAAAGCATTGAGGCTATGGAGGGGAAAAGGGGTTCAGAAAAATAAACTTCAAGTGGAAATCTCCCCTTAAGTAATCACAATGTGGCCAACCGTATCAGCCCACTCGGTAATAGGGTACCAGTGTTCTTTTACCTCTGGCTAGCATTAACCCCTTCTGTACCGTTGACATGATTTGTATTTTATTTTGGCTACTACTAATTGACTTTATTCAGTTTCGGAAGGATCTCTAGTAATTACAAGGCATCAAATTATCTCCATGAACCCTTATAACTACCACAGATCCTTCATAAGCTGCAACACATCGTCTAACTAGAGCTAGAATACAATGTTAAGAAACACCCCTTTCTTAACATTCATCATCAATTACAAACCCCAATGCACTTGAATAAGCTAATGGAAGCCTATGGTCCTCCCGGGATTCGAACTCAGGACATCACACCCAGAACATAAGCATCTAAACCATTACACCACCAATACAGTTAAAGGTCGAATACACGATCACGATTAATATCCATTTTCGAATTTTGGATATCAATCTAATCATGTATTCGACCCAACTGCATTATGGAAAGCGTAATGTTTTAGTGAGTGTGTACCAGACGTCGCTGGTACACACAAAGTTAAATACCGGTACTTCATATTTATAAATATTTGTGTATGGCAAATAGATAATGATGATAATGTTCCTCTTTAATTCCAAGATAGTTTTCCTAATGTTACTATAATAGCTTAATATTTACCAGCATCTCATGAAAGTGTCGCCATTATATTGAACTGATTAAAGAGTCATGTTTTAATGTGTATTTACGAAATTACGTCTCTGTTATTTCATTAAAAAAGCAGTGTGATTCTTCCACTCTGTTCGTTTAACCCTCTGAAGATTATGACGTATTATATTTAACTATAGCTCTCATGAGACAATTATATACAGCTCAGAAAGGATCTGTGAGAATGAAAAGAGTGAAGACTATCCCAATTAACACTCTGACTTCCATATATCCCTAGTATTCTGAACAAAATCGTCTAATTATAACCAATACTAGTATTAGATGTTGAAACAGTTAATCACATGTCAACGTCGTGCAAAAAGTGCTTAATATCGATTAACAATATAATAATACAAATAAATAACATCCAACAAAATCTCCACAAAATCCGACGCCATGACAACACATTGCTGCACTCTATTCTCTTTGATATCACGTTGGCTTGATAGGCAGCATCCAACCCAGGGTGCAGGGCTCTGACCATCAATTTGGCTATGATCGTCCAGGCATTAACCCGCTGAGGACCAGCTAGTTTATAATAAATGTACCACCAGGGACCGGCTGTTTTGAAAACAAAAACAAATCCAGAAACAATAGCGAATGGGTTAGGAATGAAGGAAAAACTACCATAAAACTATCAAAAAACTAAAAAAATGGTCCTACGGAGCCCCCGAAAGTCGATTTTACACGAGTAAAAAATTGAAGGCAATTACACCCAAAATACCGGATTTTGCACGCTCACGCGCACGCGGTTGGACTTTGAGAGTTTTCAACCATTGTCAAGGTTGCGTGGGATACTTACACAGTTCCCATACAAATCTGAGCCCTCTAGGTGCCATAGGACCGGAGTAATTGGGACCGGACCCGCCACGACGCATGGTTTGCGTCGCTGGGGTTTAGCGTTACATACATTGAGGACGCATGGTTTGCGTCGCTGGGGTTCTGTGGGTTAAGGGTTATATTGCTATGTCTATCACGAGCAATAAGCGTGTCTAAGGATTATTACTAGATAACATGCTGTGATTTAATATTCGCTTAACAGTTATGGTAAGTTGACAGGTATTCAAGGCCTTTCAGGTTCAATTGGGAGCGTGGACACTAAACCTATGCTGAGAGAAAAGCCAAGATATAGATAGGAAGCTCAAAAGGAAGGGAGATACAGTAGAGTAATGTTGAATACTCCAAATAATGTGAATTAAAATAGAGTATGAGATGAATAAATATATCAACGTATAATTAATACAAAAGGAAAGTTACATCGTGAAATACTGAAGTCAGGTTACTAGCCGTGACATAGTCTGTAAAGCGTCAGCTGATGATCAAAGGGTCTGGAGGTCAAACCCGCTCTGTCAAAATGTTGTTGGTAGATGCCAAGCCTGGGCAACTTGACCTAGCAATTCGTATCAAATGCCTAATGGTTATGGCCACTCTTTCATGGGAATTACGGCGTTTAGAAAAAGAAAAAACAAATTTAAGCTGAATAAATAAACATACAAACACAAACACACACATTCCAGGTATTAGGAACAAAGAGAACACTCACGTAATTGAAACATGATACAAAGGAAGCATGTCAGGTCCAATAAATGCCCAACACTCGCCTGACCCTCCCCTAACGACCCCTCAACTTTCTCTGGGCCACGGCCTGTTACTCTTACTATTAACTTCTGCAATATTCGCATCCTTTCCGCTAACTTTTCCTCTACGCATATATGCTCCTACAAACCTGATCTTCTTTTCCTCACTGAAACTCAGGTGTCTAAAATAACTGCCAGCAGCCCCTTCTCTGTATCCTCCTACTTTCTCCATCCTAGTTTCAAAGCCAAAGGCGGATGTAGAGCATACGTGCACAACAAACTCACTTGCTATCGTGTTTATGATTTAGTCTCCTCCGCATTCTCCATTTCATGACTCAAACTATCCTGTCATTCTCATACCAAATATTTCTGTGCTGTCTATATTTCCCCTAATTCTACTGACTTTCCCAAATTCTTTGACAATTTAAACTCGAAAGTGGAACACATCCTATCCATCTCTCCTTTCTCAGAAATCTCCATCTCAGGAAATGTCAACGTTCACCATCTCCAATGGGTCTCCCCTCTTTCCACTGACTAACCTTGTGAACAAGCCTACATCTGTTCTATCCTAAATTACCTAGAGCAGGTAGTCCAGCAACTCACCCGTATCCTGGACCACTTCGGAGATCGGCCCAACATTCTTGACTTACTTCTAATTTTTAACCCTTCCTCTTATACTATAAATATGTCCTCTCCTTTGGGTTCCTCTGCCCATTAACATATTTCTGTCACCTGTCCTATCTCTTCGGTACAGCCACCTGATCCTCCCAACCGGAGGCGCTTGTGGCACTTTGGCGCTGCCGACTGGGAGGCATTTCGGCAGTACTTCTTTGATTTCCCATGTGATTACTTCTGCTTCCGTGGCCAGGGACCCTCGGAGAGTGCTCGACGCATTACCGAGGTAATCCTCTTGGGCATGGAAGCATACATTCTATTATTCTTTCTCTCAGTCTAACGCAAACAAATCTTCGTTTACTCCCGCTGGTTCTACTGCTGTCGGCAATAAGGAGGAAGCATTCAAACAGTACCGTTGCCTTCAAACTCAAGAAACTCTTACTTCCAATATTTCTGCCTAGAATCAAGCCTTTTGTGTTCTACGACTCGCCAAACATTCTTTCATCAATAATAAATGCACTGAACCATCCGACTCTCGCTCTTCCAAAGCCTTCTGGCATCTAGCCAAAAACCTCTCCAACAATTTTTCTTCTTCATCGTTCCCTCCTCTCTTCCACTCAGCCGGCACTATCGTCACTCCTTCCTCTGACAAAGTTGAACTCTTTGCTAACACTTTCGGTAAAAAATGCATTCTGGATAATTTCGGTGCTATTCTTCCCTCTCCACCCCCGCTCTCCTACTTGTGCCTTACATCGTAATCTCTTCTAAGGATGTACTTTCCACCCTCTCTGGGCTTAATACTAAGAAGGTGTACGAACCGGATGGTGTCCCTCCTGTTGTACTATAAAACTGTACTTCCATGCTGACTCCCTGCCTAGGCAAACTCTTCCGTCTCTGTCTCTCTTCTAGTGTCTTACCTTTTTGCTTGAAGTTCGCTCTCATTCAACCTATTCCAAAGAAGGGTGACCTCTCTCAACCCTCCAACTATCGTCCAATTGCTCTAATTTCTTGCATCTCTAAAGTTTTTAAAACTATTCTTACCTCAAAATTTATTAAACATTTATCTACCCACAACCTACTCTCAGACCTGCCAGTATGGCTTCCTTAAGGGCCGCTCTACTGGTCATCTTTCTTATCTTACTAATTCTTGGTCATCCTCCATTCGGGACTTCGGTGAGACTTTTTCTGTTGCAATAGAAATATTCAAGGCTTTCGATAGAGTCTGGCACAAATATCAAATTTCCAAACTGCCCTCCTTCGGTTTCAATCCCTGCATATGTGCCTTTGTCTCTAATTTCCTTTCCGGCTGTCCCATAACTGCGGTTGTGGACGGCCACCATTCACTTCCTCGACTTATCAACTCTGGTGTTCCTCAGGGTTCTGTCCTATCTCCAATTCTTTTCCTATTATTCATTAACAACCTCCTTAATTGCACCTCCAAACAAAACTATGACTTACCGGTACTCTTCAACAACATACAACATCTAGGAAATATCATATTACCATTCTTGCTAAAACAGCTGCCCAGAAGCTAGGTGTGCTCAACCAACTCCGGGGGTTCTCTACCCCTTGCGCAGCTTCTTGCTCTGTACAGGGGCACGGTGCATCCATGTATTGAGTATTGTTCACACGTTTGGGGAGGATCTTCTCAAACAGCATTTCTAGACAAAGTAGAATAGAAAGCCTTCCATCTCAGTAACTCACCAATTCTCTGCAGTCTCCCTCTCTTCGCCACAATGTTGCATCGATCTTACTATTCTACTGTTATTACAATAATCAGTGTTGCTCAGAGTTCTTTCAGAGTATACCACCCCCTCTTCGTAGAACACGTAGCACCCGTCTTGCAACACAATTCCACCTCTACTCTGTCCAACTCTCCAACCCAAGAGTGAAACGTTATTCTAAATCGTTCTTCTATTCAACAGCTGAGCTCTGTAACTTTCTACCAGAATCAGTTTTAGCCTCATCCTATAACTTAAATTGCTTCAAACTCCGTGCGTCCAGGCATTTTGGCTCGAACGTACCTTGATTTTGACCCTGTCAGTCTTTCAACTCTGGGGGAGGCACTCCTCACAGTCAGTTTTGCCTATTGTCTCCTTCACTCACATAGAACAAAATAGAATACAAAATCGTTTGCACTTACATAAGGCTCTATGCAAGACAATTATGACTATATGTAAACTCCTTGGTCCACACTATACCTGATAAAAAATTAGTTTAATCACAAATCGATGGGTTTTTTTCTCGAAAAAATGGTCCTCAATGAGAAAACTAAATCAGTGGCCCTTAGGCACAGTGAATTCCCGTGTGACTATATAAATCCAATCACAGTGGAGGGCTAATTGCAAAAACATTTCAAAGATTGGCGCTCTCGGAGATTTATTGAGTACTTAGTGGAGGAGAGAGAATGGAGAATGGATTGGGATCAACGTGAAAGGCGAAGTGCAGAAGAGGAAAATGTAATGTATAAAAGGATATGGGTAATGGCAATGGGGAAAAACGAAAGAGAGTGGGAGAAAACGCAGTGAAAGAGAGTGGGAGAAAACGCAGTGAAAGAGAGTGGGAGAAAACGCAGTGAAAGTATATAGACAAAAAGTAACAAAAGAAAAACTACTCCAAGGTACCGGTATGTACAAATGTGTTACAATCTTACAATTATGCCAACATTTGTTAGCCGTATGATCAATTACCGATTAGTATTTTGTATCTTCGACAACTATAATACGCATTAAAATTACTAAGATACAGAAATACCCCCGTTCCACTCTATCGAATAAGTTGAATCTTATATAATGGTGAATAACGTGTTGGTCTCTGGCGAAAATGTATGAGCTTGATGGGATTATCCGATCATCTTGTTGGCTACATACAAGGCGACACATACAGTATATATGAAGAGCGGAAAATACGCTCCGGTATTACATTGGTGGAAACAGTGGTAATATTGGGTTGTATTGGGGACATATATACCTGGGTGCCATAGTTACTGGGGCCGTTGTTCCCCAGTGGTGCTAGCCAATATTGCGGTAGGCATCCTCAAAGCTGCCGTGGCAGCTAGTTGCCTTCACAATATTGTGTGTCGTTTATAGGAAGGATTGCAAGCAGAGTAAATACAAATCTGACTTAGATAAATAAAATACCCCTGTGCGTCCACTCTAACGAGTGGGTTAGCTCTTTTGGTACAGTGAATAGTAAGTAGGGCTCAAAATCGAGAGGACGGTGGTTCGAACCAGCGCTCAGGAAAAATAAAATATATTTGCTTGATGAAGTTTTTCTGATCATGGTTATGGCTAAATGCCTGCATACTGTTATATAAACGAACTGGAAAATAACCTGTTTAGAAGTCATATGCGGGAGGCCTGTGGATCAAATAGTGGACTGTCATAATTTTGACACACATCCCTAAGGCCTCCCAACCTCTTTCTACAATGGCGGACGTCGTAGGTGTGGTAGATCAGTGTCGCCTTTACAATGTGAATACTAGCTTCTGATCAACATGTTCAAGCTGAATACGTTGGCTACAGACTACAATCACGTCTACAACCATTTCAACAGTGAATCAACTCTCCACATGCAGCTTACACATTATGCACAACAATAGGCGGCTGGAATAGCAACCCTAGAGGATCAAGGTAATAATTGTATTGATATTCCCTATTCTGTCCAGCTCTCCAACCAAAGAATTAGCAAATGTTCTCAGTCTCCATTAGAAATAATAACACCCCAGCACCATCATCACAATTATTGTTATGACCCCCGATACAGAGCACAGGTACAATTTTGCTAGCGTATTCCACATCAACCCATAACCTAATTTACGATTACGTCGGCAACCTAACCTACACTTGGTTAACCAGAAGTAATTAGGGGAAACCTAGATTTGAGTAGGTTGCCCCTAATTAGTTATGGTTATATAATATTTGTTTGGGTGAATTAGATAGAGTACAATATATTAGATTGCTGTAATCAAACCCATCTTGTCCACACCTAATCCACACAAACCATACCTTATGTAACACTACCTAACCTAGCGTTAGCCAAGGACTTAACTAATACTACGTGCACAAAACACCACAGCCAACAGATACATAATTATAGCTACACTTACAAACACCACCTCTACCATCATTCCAATCAAAAGAAGTATCATACTGTTAGGTGGAACGATGGTCGTCTTTAAGAACACTAAAAATACCCAGGTGTGACAGGCCAAACATTTGGGACTGTTAGCACCACCATCGGAACCTCCCTCAATACAACTACCAACAACAATAACACCACTTCTGGCATCAACCAAACTTACATTATCAGCGTTATCACTATTTTCATAATGTACAGTAAGTTACCTGCACAAGTAGCGGGCACACTACTTTATTATAAACGTGAGGATGAGAACACCGAGTGACGGAAAACACTGACCTGGGCAAACAACACAAGATATTTTCTTTTCGAATATTTCACCAACTTGTCAAAATAATTGGACGTAGTGCTGCTAAATCACTTACAACAGCAGGCGATTGTATATACACCAGCTGTAGCCACATTATCAGCATGCGGACAAAAACTAAAGCAATCTTTGCTTATGAAAATCAATACTAAACCAGCATCAAACATTAACACTACCAGAATTGCCATCCAGAACGATTAATGCCAAAATCTATACACACTGCAATCACAATAGCAATCAATAACAACCAGAATACCGCACCAGTATAACTACAGGTATTACATTGACCTAGTACACCATACATACAACACAGTCATGCTTATGATCGTCACTTATACTACCATCACTCTTATCTGCACTTACACCACCAACATTACCAGCAAACTAGCATCTGCACTTTACCATCAGCACCCGAAAATGGTTGAACACTTTAAATATTTAAAATGCAGCTCTGTCGCAAGCTACCAAGCATCATGACTGTCTTTTAATGTTATGTGCGGACAGTTATGAATATGTGTTCGCATGTGTGGGGAGGCTCCACCCATACCGCACTTCTCGAACGAGTAAAATCAAAAGCATATCGCTTCATCAACTCGGCTCCTTTTACTAGTTCCATACAAGCCGAAATGTTGCATCTCTTTAACTCTTCTATCGCTACTACAACAATTATTGCTCTTCTGATCTCTCTCAGTGTATACCCCCTCCCGTGCGGCGAGTGCGAGGCACCCGCCTTTCAAAACAGTCCCACCCCTATTCTGTCCAGCTCTCCAACCCAAGAATTGGTCAATTGTCTCAGTCTTTCTTCTACTCAACAAGTGAACTCTGGAACTCTCCCCTCAATTAATCTTTCCTTTATCCTATGACTTAGACTGCTTTAAACTTCGAGTGTCCAGGCATTTTGACTTCAACGTCCCTTGAATTTGGCTGTCACTCTTTTAACTTTGGGGGAGACACTCGCTACAGGCAACCTGTCTTTCGTCTCCTCCATACACATGGAAAATAATCCAGTAGCACACAGGTTATCCATTACTCTCCGTAAACATAACTTAGCCACTTACAAGGAGTCGGAGAGTCCTACATTATCGCAAGAAAACATAACCTCTTATTTACCTGTTATTTACTATACTCTTAACATACGTGATGCCTTATATAAATTCCCTTACACGAATATAACAAGGAAGTCTTAATCATATTTATTTGAGATAATAATTACAGACATTAAACACCCTCGGCATACTCGCTTGTTGCTTATTCACACCTCAATAAAGTCGATTAATATCATACAAATCAACATCAACATTGTAAACACCTGCCTCTGTGTGACAGGTGGGTCTGTCGTCCTGTATGACAGTCATCACCGCTGCCCAAGTACCACCCATTGTCCATAATCATAATTGTTAACTGCCCACCATTAGGTAGGCGCGAACATTTGTGGTTAGTCCAGGGAACATTTTACGTTTTCCAGGTATTCATAAACATGTTTATGTTTTGTTTTATATATACTGGCAGTTTATAATATTACATGATGAACACTGTATGATTTTATTTGTTAATGCTGCGTGCTACCTTTTCAGACTGTAATGTCTGTTCTCTGTCCCATATAATCTTCAATATTGAATTGCACTGCTTATAAATGTAGGTACTTCTATGGAGTTTATTCAGTATCAAACCTGCCTGGGTGTATGGTATATTGATGTTATTTTAAGATGTCTTCCCTAAGTAATCGTGTGACAGTCGCAAATAAAACCTAAAATAATCAAATTGAAGATAATATGCCCTTGAGGCGCATATTGACAGTTTATTCTGGCTGCTATCAGATTGTTATATTTCAGTTTAGGAAGTAATTCTGGAAGTGAGAGACATAGATGAAATAGGTACCACTTTGATTCCCGAAGAAGCCTCCTAAATTGCATAATATCGTCTAATGGTAACCAGAATAAAGCATACCGAAGAGTACGAATATAACATGGCTGTACACTGTGCACGGTGGGCTAATGTATTGCAATTCCTTAAGGGGGGATGGTTCACTTTTTGGGCGATTATTGCATGTATTCATTATTTGTCTAGTTTCCTCCCTAGACCTCCATCAAATTTAAAAAAACATCGATTAGATCCTTCTTCTAGAATAATTTGTACATTTTTCGGTAGAAAAATTTCCCGGCCGAAGGCCAGTTCTTCCAACATTACAGGCTCACTATCGTTAGAAAGGGACAAAATTGACAATAGCACGAAAGGTCAAATTATTGACGAAGAAATGGGGCAAAAGGTCTTAAAATCGACTAACTAATAGGGCAAACATCTTATCATCTGAAAACTAATGGGGCTAAACATGAGGGAGGAAGTGGTCCAGAAAACCGGCCCATGTCCCCTTAATATGCTGTCAACGATAAGTATTACCGTTTTCCTATGGCATAAAACAGTAACACTAAGAGAGTATGGTTGTTTTTACGGGCCCCCATTCTCCCTCATGTTTAGCCCCATTAGATTTTTGAGATATTAAGACGTTCGGACCCTTAGTTTGGCAATGTTAAGGCTTTTCACCTCATTTCTTTGTCAATATTAAGATGTGTTGTGCCGTTTGAGTGTCGATTTGTTGTGCCGTTTGAGTGTCGATTTTTCCGTGGCAAGAGATAACGAGCCTGTAATTTAGGAGGAATCGGCCTTCAGCCGGGACATTTTTCTACTGACAACAAATACAAATTTATCTTGAAGATGATTTGTTAAGCTTGATGGAGGTTTAGGGAGGAAGCTAAAAATATAGTTAATACATAAATAAATCTACCAATAAATAAACCCTTTCTTCTTAAGGGGAGGCAGACCGTTTTCCTGGACCCACTTCTGCCTAATGTTTAGCCCCATTAGTTTGGCGATTTTAACACCTTTCGCCCCATTTCGGTGTCAATTTTAAGACCTTTCGTGACATTTAGGTGTCGATTTTTTCCTGGCGAGCGAAAGCGAGCCTGTAATTTTAAGAGGAACCGGCCTTTGGCCGGGAAATTTTTCTACCGAAAAATTTACAAATTTATCTTGAAGTTGGGTCTAGAGGGTGTTTTTCTAAGCTTGATGGAGGTCTAGGGAGGAAACTAAAAAAAAATATGAATACATGAATTAATAGACCAAACAAACGGCCAGCCTCCCCTTAAGGGTGGGATCTCTCTATAAACTTCTCGCCCGAGAAGAATTCCCTTTAGTTCTTTGTTCAGTACATGATCAGCTAAGACTTTTTGTGGATTTCAATTGGCCACAATAGCTTTGTTTATTAATGGTGTAGTGTTGTCTTATGTTGTTATGAATTAAGTCATCACCACGTCTAGCCAATCAGAAGTCTGTAAACTAGTTTACATGTCAGTTGTATGGTATAAAAGTTCAATATATCACAACAATTCTCATTCACCTCATCCTCATTTCATAACTTCACCCCCTTTTCCCCCGACCCTATCATTCACCCCCACTAACACCTTCCTTCCCCCTCTTCCCTAAGAAAGCAAAAATAAAAATAAAAAATAAAAACAAATTATATATATATATATATATATATATATATATATATATATATATATATATATATATATATATATATATATATATATATATATACATATATACTCTTCGATACTGTACTTTTTCGAGGTCATATATACACACACATGCACGCAGACTTGTAATATATAGACCTTATTAGAAGTAACGTTCTTATCATCTCAGAAAAATACCTTTTCACTGGTGCAAAGAAAATTAAGGTAATTTGGTTTTATGTGGAACATAAAGAGCCCACGAGGTCTGCTTTCCTTTTCGGTATATGTGGCGTCACAATTTCCATATACTTTTTTGCCATAATTCTTAATACATTTATGTCAGACAGTTCATTAGGCATAGTCTAGAAGATACTTGTTACAACGTTCTTGTTGACGATGGAATAAGATAATTATTATAGTAAGTGTGACGTTGTATAAGTGCAAGGACGAAGTTCATGGCCATATCGTGTGTACATGAAATACTTAAGTTATCAACAAAAATCTGTCTCACACATAACATAACACAATAACGGTTTCTGTAGTAGCGAAATATACGTCATTTGTTCTTAGTAACTAACACGAAAAGAAAACAACAATACTGGATAACACCCTATGCTACAGCACCAAAATAGCCACTTGCACAACAAATACAGTGAGTTTCCTTATAGTGATGATTGTATATTCTTCCTTTCTTCACCAGAGTTTGTAATCTTCATAATGTGCCACCAGCCAGCACCACCTCATCATTATCACGAGCGTAATGAACCTGGCTTGCTTAAATAACCGGGGGTGCCTAATTAAATGAGAAAAGCCATGAGAGAGAGAGAGATATATATTTCCATTTAACTGTGAGATTTACTTACTTTTTAATTTGTGGTCTATTTATTAATTTATTTACTAATTATTATTTTGGCTTTCTCCCTAGACCTCCATCAAGCTTAAGAAAACCATCCCCAACATCCCCTTTCTAGATAAATCAGAACATTTTTCGGTAGAAAAATTTCCCATCCGAAGGCCAATTCCTCCTAAATTATAAGCTTGCTATCACTCGCCCGGAAAATATGGACACCAAAGTGGCACGAAAGGGGCTAATGACCACAAAGTAGTTAAATGCTTATTAACATTCCATCCATCTTCCATATTAGAAGTAATCCTCTTGGACATGGAACCGTACTTTCCATTTTCTTTCCCACAGTCTAATGCAAGAAAGTCTTGGTTTACTCAAGATTGTTCTACTGCTGTCCACAATAAGGAAGCATACAAACGGTACCGTCACCTTTAAACTCAACAATATCATACTTCCTATGTTTCTGCCAGGAATCAAGCCAAATCTGTTCTTCGACTCGCCAAACATTCTTTCATCAATAATAAATTTACTGAAACATCGAACTCTAGCTCTTCCCATGCTTTCTAGTATCTAGCCATAAACCTCTCGAACAATTTTTCTTCTCTGTCTTTCCCTTCTCTTTTCCACACTGACTGCACTACCGTCACTTCTAACCCTGACAAAGCTGAACTACACTTTGGATGATTCCGGTGTTATTCCCCCCTCTCCACCCACCTCTCTCTTACTTATACCTAACACCATAATCTCCTCTAAGGATGCACTTTCCACCCTCTCTGGGCTTAATACTAAGAAGGCGTATGGACCGGATGGTGTTCCTCCCGTTGTACTCAAAATATGTGCTTCTGTGCGGACTCCCTGTCTAGGCAAACTCTTCCATCTGTTTCACTTCTAATGTCTTCCCTTCTTGCAGGAAGTTTGCTCTCATTCAACCTGTTCCAAATAAGGGTGATTGTTCTTAACCCTCCAACTATCGTCCAATTGCTCTCATTTCTTGCATCTCTATGTTTTTTTAAACTATTCTTACTTCAAAATTTCTCAAGCATTTATCTTCCAATAACCTACTCTCAGACCGCCAGTATGGCTTCCTTAAGGGCCGATCTACTGGTGATCTTCTTTCTTATCTTACTAACTCTTGGTCATCCTCCATTCTGGACTTTTGTGAGACTTGTTCTATTACGCTATACATATCCTTCATTTCCAACTACCCTCCTACCGTTTCTATCACTCCATCTGTGGCTATAATTCTCATTTTCTTTCCAGCCGTTCTATAGCTGCGGTTTTGGATGGCCACCATTCCCTACCACAACCTATCAACTCCAGTGTTCCTCAGGGTTCTGTCCTTTCTCCAATTTTCTTCCAAATATTAATTAACGACCTTCTCAACTGCACCTCCAACCCCATTCACTCATACGCTGATGACTCTACATCACACTATTCAACTAGCCTTCCACAACATCATTCACAGCAGGAACTCCAAAACTCACGTAAGGAGGCCATAAAGCACCTATCTTCCGTACTATCTCTAATTGGGGTAGAGAAAACCTTTTTACTTTCAATGTTTCCAAAATTCAATTTCTCCATCTGTATACTCGTTGCCCCCTTCCAGAAAACTATGACTTACTCAACAACAAAATACAAATTAACCCTTCATCTTCTCTAAATATTGTCAGTGGCTCTTTTTATTCTGATCTCTCTTGGAAAGATCATATTACCACTCTTGCTAAAAATGCCTCCCAGAAGCTGGGTGTGCTCAACTGTCTCCGGGGGTTCATTACCCCTGCACAGCTTCTCCCTCTGGACAGGGGCACAGTGCGTCTACATATTGAGTATTGTTCACACGTGTGGGGAGGATCCTCTCACACAGCACTTCTTGACAAAGTTGAAACTTTCATCTCATTAACTCACGTCCACTCACCAAGTTTCTATAGTCTCTCTCTTTTTGCCGCAATGTTGCATCTCTCTCATTATTCTACCGCTATTACAATAATCAGTGTTCATCAGAGCTCTCTCTTCGTAGAGCAAGTATCACCCGTCTTGCATTACAGTCCCACCCATACTCTGTGAAACTCGCCAACCCAAGAGTGCATCGTTATTCTCTATCTGTCTTCTATTCAACAGCTGAGCTGTTGAATTCTCTCCCAGAATCAGTCTTTCCCTCGTCCTATGATTTGAATTGCTTCAAACTCCGTGCGTCCAGGCATTTTGGCTCGAACGTCCCTTGATCTTGGCTCTGTCACTCTTTCAAATGTAGGGGGGGGGGGGGGGGAAGGGGCACTCGACACAGGTGGTTCTGTCTTTTGTCTCCCTCACTCACATAGAACAAAACAAACATGAATGTATAAAGTTATTACCCCGTTGGCCATTGAAATTATGTATCCCTATCTCAAGCATTATTTTTTCTTTCTTTTACGTATGTGCATGCGCGCGCACATAAGTGTGTGTGTGTGTGTGTGTATGTGTGTGTGTGTGTGTGTGTGTGTGTGTGTGTGTGTGTGTGTGTGTGTGTGTGTAATTTTTTGTTTTGTTTTTATACCGCAAAATTGAGTAGCCAGAATATTGATATAGCGACGTATTAAGCCATGGTATGACCTGTCTCAGTGTGGCGAACACATTTGTTTGATGTGGGCGAACAATCAACATAGTTGGGCGAATAGTATTCACAGTTTGGGCAAATGGACTTCAGTGTTTGGGTGAAAAGCCTCCTAGCTTGGCCGAAAAAGACTCGTGGGCGAAAATACCGCAAACCGTAGGCTACAGGCATCGAACGAAAGAGGCCGTACTACCAAGGATGCTACATGAGGGTGATATTAAATTACTCGAGGTATGGGTTCATCCGCTTAGCCTTTCTTGCTAGCTATATTTTGTGGGAATAATAGTGATTGCTCCTAAAATATTGCTACTTATTGAACTAGTCTTACCAATAGTCTATCACATTCATAGACTCCTTTAAAGAAGGACTGAAACCTCCCATGCTCGGGGTTTGTAACTTGAGTTTGAAGGATTAACTTGAGTCCTGGGCTATAAATGACTTCTAGAAGGGCTAGAGACACGATCTCGGGGTCCAAATAGGGTTTTTTGAGGACGGCAAGTTCACTAGCGACATTTTCAACACCACCTGGAGTCATCTTCAAGGTCAAAAGGTCATATTTCAAGGTCAAATTAGTGAATTTTGGTATCCATCTGCGCGACGAATCCAGACAGCCTTGGACAGCAGACTGTACAGGTTTCACTAGGCTGGAGGAGGCCTGCCACATTATATCTACCTGCGCATGGCAAGGAGGTGGTGGTCTTAAGCTGAAGCTAACTCAGCAAACTGCTGAAGCCTTCACTGTGTCCACACGTAATAATGTGGATGCTGCCAAATTACTTCTGGCAGAGAAAGACTTTGACTACGTTCTTCCTGCTAAATTCGCGGATGAAGCCTTGGAAAAGTGTTTCGGCCAAGCCAGGCAAAGAAGCGGTGGAAACTTCTACATTGACGTAGTTGACATTATGGCTGCGGCTAAAATGCAAATTTGCAGACACTCATTAAGCATGACATTATGCCAGAATCTAGTTATCGTGTGCTTGATTGCGACAAGAATTGTACTACTTCTATAAATCCAGATGAGCGAAGTGAACTCATTGACGAGATCACTCCTCAAGACACAGGAACTCTTGAGGTCTGATGATACCCTTAAGCATAAAGTTGTTTATTTGGCCGGACACTTTGTTCATAAATATGGTGATAGCACTAGTATGGAGGAGATCATTGATCATGATGGTAACGAGGTGTCATCTGAGTTCCTAGATAATTTGAATAGAGGTGGACTGAGTGTGCCGACTATGTCAACCGTCTTTTTTGTACATAATGCCTATAATTTGCATGACAAGACTAAAATGCGTTGACGCTTTCATTTTGCTGAGCTGTTATCCTTTGTAGATGCACCTGTATCTAGTAGTAATGCTGCATGTACTACTTTAGCTAACATTCAATTGAAAGCTCATGTCCTCAATGTAAGTGACAAAGAAAAGGCTGTGGGATGCCTCAGGAGGCAAGAAAAGCTCTCCAACTAGCGATAGCTCTCCAACTAGTGATAGACATAGACATAGTTGTAATAGACATAGTGTTGTGATATGCATATAATGTTTATGTAATACGATAATGTGACAATAAATATAAAATTTTGACAGCTCTACAAACTAGCCTCTTATTACAATCAGCTATCTCTCACCGTTTACGAGTTAGACACAAACAACGGGCAAAAATACCAAAATTCACTAATTTGACCTTGAAATATGACATTTTGACCTTGAAGATGACCCCAGGTGGTGTTGAAAATGTCGCTAGTGAACTCGCCGTCCTCAAACACCCCTATTTGGACCCCGAGATCGTGTCTCTAGCCCTTCTAGAAGTCATTTTAGCCCAGGACTCAAGTTAATCCTTCATACTCAAGTTACAAACCTCGCGCATGGGAGGTTTCAGTCCTTCTTTAAGGGAGTCTATGGATAATAAATATCAAATTTGGACAGCTCTACAAACTTGCCTCATATTACAATCAGCCATCTCTCACCGTTTATGAGTTAGGCACAAAAAACGGGCAAAAATTACCAAAATTCACTAATCTGACCTTGAAATATGACCTTTTGACCTTGAAGATGACCCCAAGTTGTGTTGAAAATGTCGCTAGTGAACTCGCCGTCCTCAAGAACCCCTATCTAAATGGACCAATGTAAGTAGCGGGGTACCCCAGGGATCGGTACTAGGACCAATTCTCTTTCTAATATACATCAACGACATAGATGAGGGTCTCACCTGTACAATCTCAAAATTTGCTGACGATACAAAAATTGCAAATAGCGTACTCTCAAAAGATCAAGTTGACGATATGCAACACAATCTAGATAAATTGTCACATTGGGCCCAAATTTGGCAAATGAGTTTCAATGCGGATAAATGTAAAGTACTACATATCAGATACCTAAATGAGAAAGCAAACTATTCGATGAATGGCACTCAGCTTAAGAATGTAAACAGAGAAACCGATCTGGGAGTAACAATATCGAGTAACCTAAAACCGAGTCAACAATGTTCAGAAGTTGTTAAGAAGGCAAACAAAATAATTGGCTTTATAGGCAGATCATTTGAGCATAAATCCAAAGACGTAATCCTAACCCTTTACAATTCCTTAGTCCGCCCTCTTCTGGAACACTGCGTTCAATGCTGGTGCCCTTATTACCAAAAAGACATAAACAAGCTAGAATGAGTTCAACGTAGAGTTACCAAAATGATACCTAGCCTAAAGAACAAACCATTCGAAGAGCGTCTTAGAGAATTAAATCTATTTACTTTAACCCAGCGCAGATTAAGAGGTGACTTAATTCAAGTGTTCAAAATCATCAAAGGCATCGACAATATGAACTGTAGTAAGTACTTCACTATCGACCAATCTAATTACACGCGGGGAAACGGTTGCAAAATTATTGGTAAATCTTTTAACTCACACGAATCTAAGAATTTCTTCTTCAATCGAGTTGTCAACTTGTGGAATGGGCTTCCCCGAGACGTTATAGACTGCAGCACCGTTGATTCATTTAAATTCCGCCTAGACAAATATATCTCATCAAACCCGCGACTGACTGCGTTTGTATATGAATAACTTTATTTTATCCTCCCCTCAGTTACTAACCCATATGTCCCCTACTAACTTCCTAGTCCTGCCACGTTAGTGGCAGGGCAGTAGTTCCCTTTCCAATGTTCCCTTACCCACTCTAAACCACTGTTTGGACACTTGATCCTCAGTGTTTTGGAGGGCAAGCAGCCTAGAAGGGTCACTAGAACTGTTGTTGCTTGATTTCCTTTGTACTTATTTGGACCCCGAGATCGTGTCTCTAGCCCTTCTAGAAGAAATTTTATCCCAGGACTCAAGTTAATCCTTCAGACTCAAGTTAAAATCCCGGAGGTCGTGACGTTCCAGTCCTTCTTTAAAGGAGTCTATGATCACATTATACTTATTTTTCAGGAGTTACCTATAGTTTTGATTAAAATGTTCACTAGTCGTAATGTTGAAATTTTTCGAGGAACAGCAAACGAACAGTGGAATGTCCGCAGCCGTATATCAAAGCAACGTTAACCCTTACAGTACCGGCGACGTTTTTTGGTATTATTTCAGCTGAATTTAGACGATTTTATGCAGCTTACGAAGGATCTATGGTAGCTAAAATGAATAATTGAGATAGTCTGTAATATTTTAACTGGTAGACATCCATCCTAAGCTGAATAAAACCGTCAATTAGTTGTCAGAATATAATGAAAAGGATGTCACCGGTACTGAATGAGTTAAGGCAATGAAAACCATGAGGGGAATGCTAACATTTTTAGGATTACTACGTGTTAACATTTTGTAACTAAAGCCATTTTGAATAATTTAAGTGTTAATTTTCCTTCGCTACAGTTCTCTCTTTATTTTGCCTGTTTTTATTAAGGGGACAGTGGTTATGTTTTGGGGTCTATTTATTCAAATAACCATATGTGTTTTAGTTTCCTCCCTAGACCTCCATCAAACTTAGAAGCACATCCATTAGATCCCCCTTCGAAATTAATTTGTACATTCTTCGGCAGAAAAATGTCACGGCTGAAGGCCGGTTCCTCCACAATTACAGGCTCACTATCGTTCGCTAGGATAGAAATTGACACCTACAATGGGTTTCAGAGGCCTTGTGGCTTCGTTTTTCGGGAATAACTTATTAGCAAATAGTGGGATCAAATATTTTGCCAGAGCTTGTTTCACACCGTCCCATAATTTTTGCCAATATAGTGCATAGCCAAAAGTAGAGAATTAAGCCACTTGTCCCTGTGTCATGAGGTTAAAGTCACACTTGAATGACTAGGACACGGACAAGGCTACCGTGGCGTACCTGTGAAAACCACCAAACCATTATTGCTCCTCCATCAAACACGGTCGTTATCAGTCACCACCCAACCCTACTATCATCTTTACATTCAGGTTATATGTCACTATCAAATACAAATATAAAAACAATTATGTGTTATTCTTGTTTATTTGATAGTGACATACAACCTGAATGCAAAGGCGAAAGTAGGGTTGGGTGGTGGCTGATAGCGACTGTGTTTGAAGGAGGAGCAATAATGGTTTGGTGGTTTTCACAGATACGCCACGGTAGCCTTGTCCGTTTCCTACTGTAGTCATTCAGGTGTGACTTTAACCTCATGACACAGGGACAAGTGGCTTAACCCTTTCAGGACTGGGGGTTGCTGGTTAGTATTCGAAATAGAATGATCTTAATCACATAATTACCTCTCCAAGATTAGTTATCTGTCCACAGCTCGCTCAAAGACAACTGCAGAGGTTTAAGTAATTAAACCAAAGGTTTAATGCAACCTCTATTGTTTTAGGGCAATCATAGTTATTTGTAATTTTATAATATTATATATTTAAGCTATATTATGAAAATCAATCCTTATTAATTATTGCCCATTAACATAACGTGTGCATTAAGGGACCTATAGCCTGTTTTTGTTATTTATGCTAGTGAGAAATTGATTCATCTCCATCTTAAACGAGGATTTTAGTTTGATCCCTAGACCTCTAACGAGCTTCAAAAACACTCTCAAGATCCCCTTCAAGATAAATTTGTATATTTTTTCTGAAGAAAAATATCCTGGCCAAAGGCCAGTTCCTTTTAAATTACAGGCTCGCTATCGCTCGCCAGGAACACATCGACACCTAAATGAGACGAAAGCTTTTGATATTGATGACAAAATGCGACCAAAGCTCTGAAAATCGACAAACTAATGGAGCGAACATCCTAAAATCTTAATATTAATGGGGCTAAATATGAGGGAAAAGGGGTTCCAGAAAAACGACACACCTCCCCTAAAAGGAGCCTTCAACTTTTATACTCTGGGCTCATATTCTTAACCAACATTTTCCTAATTATCTTCGTTACCGGTATATAATCTGACTCATCATAACTTTTCACTCTATTTACATATACACAATTTAACCAAGATATAATAATAGTAGTTTTCCATGTAGAATTTCGCCATTCCTTACAGGTAAGGCTTGTTCTCTATTTAATAATTATCTTTGAGTTCCAGCATGATAAACCTTTAAATATCAATTATTATATAACCTAATATAATATATAAATTGCTATTGATGGTATTCATGTGGGCACTGATATTTTAAGAAATATCTTTGTCATCTTTCGCTTACTTTTTACCGTCCTATTCTTACTGTTATTTTTTCAAATTATTCATATCTCCACTTGATAATTATAATCTCATCATATTTTCCTAGTTCTTCGGATACAAACTATTATTCAAATTAATTTCATGGATAGCTTTAAGTGATAGAGGTCTAGAGCGAACTTTGGGCTGTGTGATAAACTTTGGGTTGAGCGTGCAAATTTTGGGCGGTGTAGCCATGCGAGCAAGTTTGGAATAGCAACCAAACTTTTGGCGGCTCAGGCGAAATTTTAGGCATGAAGCTAGACTTATCGGCGCATAGATGAACATTTAGATGAGTGGGCAAAGTTTTGGGGATCCGGATAAAATTTGATCTGTTCAGACTAACCTTGGTTCGGGTGTAGAAATTTGGGCCACAGGGGCAAACAAGTTTGGGCTTTGTGGGTAAACTTTGAGCTGTGCAGCAATACAATTGATCACACAGGGAAACTTTTAATTGTGTGGGCAACCTCTTGAGTGCACAATCAAACTTTAGGGCTAGCTGGCAAACTTTAGGCTGCACAACCATGCGACCAAGCTTTGAGTCAGAAGTTACAGAGGAATGCGACACTGGTACACATAATTTGATAGCCAAACATCTATAAGCTTTGGAAGAGGAACTTACAAGATACTTCACAGATATCCAGAGCCAAGCCTCTCTGCTACTAAGAGCCCATTTACTGTTCCAGTGACATGTATACCTGATGGCAATGATGATGGCCAGTCAGAGCTGTTGAAGCTTCAGGAAGATTCAGAAACCAAGATGGAGTTTGAAGTTGAATCTCTCACTGTGTTTTGATCATCAATGGCAGTTTCCTACCCAAACTTATGTGACCTAGCATTTCGCCACCTCCTACCATTTGCGTTAACCTATTCCTGTCAGACTTAATCTAGCCCCAGCCAAATCCACCGCAACCCTGCTCACAAGCTGGACAGGAGAACACGAATACATCCCTCAACTCACCATAAACAACACACCCCTAACACATACACACACACCCAAAATCCTAGGAGTAACATATGATACTCATATGACATTCAAAAAGCACACCACAAACATTAAAACAAAAATGACACCTAGACTTAACGCCCTCAGGTCACTTGCTCACACAAAATTTGGACACAACAAAGAAACTACCACCACAGTATATAAACAACACATAAGATCAGTGATGGAATACGCAAGCCCAGCCTGGGCTTCTAACCTAGCTGAAACACATCATAAGACCTTACAGACTATTCAAAACAAAGCCCTGAAGATCATTACAGGCTGCACATCTACTGCACCCACAGATCACCTACATCAAGAAACCAAATTCCTCAAAGTCAAAGACCATCTGGACATGAGAGCCACTCAATTCCAGGCAGCAGCCTCCACGAACCAAGACCACCCACTAAACTACATGGCAACACACCCACAGACACCAAGAAATATCAAAACAACACCCAGCACACGGTATCACACATAATTATTGTCCTCTCTCCCTCCCTGCCCACCCCGAACCAACTTCCAGAAGCACATCCATACTCATATCTCTCACCGATCCATCCACTCACTCACAGACAACACGCAGCTGCATGCACGACCTCCCGAAATCCATCCTTCCGAATCCTCCCTTCCTCGCGAGGACAGAGTCCACCTGGCCAGGCTGAGATGCGGACACCATCCAGCTCTCCTGAGCTATCAGAAGAGACTGGATGACTCCGTTGTCGACGCCTGCCCGGGATGTAACACAGCACCCCATACCATTAAACACATCATAGAAGACTGCAGTTCACACAACCACTTACGCCAACAACACAATATACACTCAACGAGAGCTCTGTGGGAAAGCCAGATCGTGGCCATGGCCTTCCTCAGGGACTCGGGGCTGTTCGGCCAGGCAGCTTAGGGAACAACAACAACAACAACAACCTATTCCTGTGAGGCTGATTTCTCTCACCTACTCCACATAAAAACAAAATATTGCAAAAGACTTGATAAGAAGTATTACCTACAAATGCGCTTTGAGTGTAACATAACCAGGAATCAAGAAGGTGGTTGTTGATATGCAACATCACCCTTCGCACTGAATGGAATGAGGATGCAAATGATAGAAACATCGTAACTTGTTTTAGTAAGATACGTTTAAAAAATATTCAAGTACCTCATTATATATTGTCTGCTCTAGGAATGTGTATTGATTGTTTAGTTCTATTAATGTACTATACTTATCGAATTAACATATTAATAACGTACTCACAACAATGAAATTTATGTTTCTGAAAGTGTATTTTTAAATACTTCTCTCAACTATTTTTCATTAGAGAGTAAAACATAGTCAACTCTCTACAAGTCACATTATATATTAGAATCCTACTCTATATAGTAGAGATTTTGATACCCAATACATGCATCTATGTTATAACAATACATATGAGTGTAATCTATACTGTGTGTTTATTGTGTTGTTGATAGACCGATTGTGTAAAAAATTAATCATATTCATAAATCTAGATGTGCTCTTGTTGAGCATATTCCAATTATAAATATCCGAAACCCGGATTGACATAGAAGATATAACGAAGCGAGTTGGATTACAACCCGGCATAACAAGTACAAATGATACAAATAGGTAACATAAAAACTAGATCATGAGTGAGGCATAACTGAGGAGGTGAAGTATGAGCTATGACAGCTGTGAGGGGTAAGCATGTGATAAATAGACAAATATTTTCCACTACCAAACGATTTACCCTCTTTTTCTTTTCTTTTTTTTTGTTGTGTAATTATTGTAGTGAAAATCACAAATCCGGATTGCGTTTGCAGTTTTGATTTAGCGGAATCGTAATATTTAATTGATTGACAGAAGTGCGGTTGGTTGCGGAAGGAAAGGGGTACAGGATGTGGAATTGAGCCTACGGAAGTGGACTTTGGCTTATGATACCCACCATTGATACCATATAGAGATATTAACAAGCATTCCCACGCAACTCGGGCTGAATTGATTTAATTTTGTTCTCATCCAATCAAGCACGAGAGTCGTTAATATTAAGAATATCTCACAAATACACATGAGCTACTATATGTCTATACTGTATACTCTCAGCCGGGCTTAAACCACCAACATTCAGGACGAGTGTCCACCCGCAATGAAAGGGTTAAGATTATATGTACAAATGTGTGGAAATGTCAGTGTATTATGCAGAGTTTGTGATTTAAATAAACATTTATGTTTCAATTAGTGACTGATATGCATGGCAATAAAGTTAAAAAGCGTAGGTGATATTATTTGCACGTCACTGACAGGCCTGCATGTATGAGTATCTGTATTTTTTTTTTCTGTGATTGAGGGAGGCAAAAGGCAGAACTGCCTATAGCGAGTGCCTCCCCCATAGTTGAAAGAGTGACAGGGCCAAAATTGTGTTTATAAGTGTGTTTGTTTGTACATTCATAAATTTATCCCTTCATTAACCTACCCAACATTATTTAATGAGTACCCAGTACTAAGAAACACACACACGCGCGCGCGCGCATACATACATAAATCGTTGTAAAGGCTTATCCCTCAATACCTTCATCTGATCTGACACAGCAAACTTTAGTTTACATTATTCTTGGATTTGAGTCCTACACCAACACAATGCCAGGCCAGGCCCAAGTGTGTCATCACCATTACAAAATGTGATATCCAAGATATTCACAGTTACTTCGACCGATTATTTTAAATCATGTTACTTGAGCAGATTGCTGCTTGTCTGACTGCAAATATAGAATATTACCATACATCTTTAACAGCATAAGAAGTCATCCAGATTAATCAAGTATCACTTTAGTAAGCCAAAGTTGTATATTATCCACATAGTGCAAAACAGTGTTGTCTTATAAACTAGTCGGTTAGGAAAAGTTTTTGTTTTATTACTTTTCATATTGCTCTTATCGAACTTTCCTTGCCACCTCCCCTCTCTCCCGTTATCAAAGATTACTTCCTTTTTACCTCTCTCACCCGAAGTGGCCGAGACAAGGGGAGAGTCCAGACGTGAATGAACAACAGACAAGGGACAAAGAATATGCACCCACCTTGAATTCCGGTCGTTATCTGGAATCAATAAGGTGAACTGGAGCTTTGTAGTGAGGAGGAGGAGGAGGAGAAGCAGGAGGTGGAGGAGGAGGGAGGGAGATAGTGAGGGAAGGGACCAAAAGACAGGACGGGGAACAGGGTGGATATAAGGATAACACACTTTGTTCAGTGGAATTTAAGAAGAATCTGTGATAGTAAAAAGGGTTAAGTGAGATAGTTCGAAGCCTGTTAACTGCTGTAGGCTCTCTTTTAACTATATCATCGTCGAATAGTAGAGTGAGGGTCCGAGTCTCGGGGGTGAGACAATGAAGTGTGAAGGTGGAGCAGTTCCAGAGATGAGCCTGCTTCGAGCCATGAATGAGCTCTAAGTGCGTCACATGTCTCACTGTCAAGACTGGAACGAGACCTCTCGGGCTTCACCGTGTTGAACGATTGAATGTACAGGCTGTCAGCCTATGCCCGAGAGGGAGTAAGTTGAAAAATAGAGAAAAACTAATACAACAAAATAATAATAATAAAGTTTCACGGACGGCACCGGTACTATGTTTCACGGACGGCACCGGTACTATGTTTCACGGACGGCACCGGTACTATGTTTCACGGACGGCACCGGTACTATGTTTCACGGACGGCACCGGTACTATGTTTCACGGACGGCACCGACTATGTTTCACGGACGGCACCGGTACTATGTTTCACGGACGGCACCGGTACTATGTTTCACGGACGGCACCGGTACTATGTTTCACGGACGGCACCGGTACTATGTTTCACGGACGGCACCGGTACTATGTTTCACGGACGGCACCGGTACTATGTTTCACGGACGGCACCGGTACTATGTTGCACGGACGGCACCGGTACTATGTTTCACGGACGGCACCGGTACTATGTTTCACGGACGGCACCGGTACTATGTTTCACGGACGGCACCGGTACTATGTTTCACGGACGGCACCGGTACTATGTTTCACGGACGGCACCGGTACTATGTTTCACGGACGGCACCGGTACTATGTTTCACGGACGGCACCGGTACTATGTTTCACGGACGGCACCGGTACTATGTTGCACGGACGGCACCGGTGTTATGTTTCACGGACGGCACCGGTACTATGTTGCACGGACGGCACCGGTACTATGTTTCACGGACGGCACCGGTACTATGTTTCACGGACGGCACCGGTACTATGTTTCACGGACGGCACCGGTACTATGTTTCACGGACGGCACCGGTACTATGTTTCACGGACGGCACCGGTACTATGTTTCACGGACGGCACCGGTACTATGTTGCACGGACGGCACCGGTGTTATGTTTCACGGACGGCACCGGTACTATGTTTCACGGACGGCACCGGTACTATGTTTCACGGACGGCACCGGTACTATGTTTCACGGACGGCACCGGTACTATGTTTCAGGGACGGCACCGGTACTATGTTTGTTATTTAAATCTGACTGTCTGTTTTATTTCATTCCGGTGGTTATTCTAATCCCATTTGATATATTTCTAAATTTCACGAGATAATACTTATATCTGATAGTGTCTCTCTCACAAATGCATTGGGGGAAAGACAAAGGATTAAACAAAGAAAAAGGATGGAGAATGAAATTAAGTTGGGAGAGGGATGATAAAAGAAGAGCAAAACAAGTGAGGTGGCTAGAACGAACAATTGGAAAATGAGAAAGGATGTAATAAGCAATTGAAGGAAAAGGAGGGAAACAAAATCGAAAGCCGCAAAACGAAGAACTGGGAAGAGAGAAGAGGAATGTGGCCAGAGGGGTGACACATATATTGATCAGACATGTTACCCCTTCTGTACCTTCGATGTCTGTATATGTTTATTCTAGCTACTTTTAGACGGTTTTATGAAGCTTAGGAAAGATTTAGGGTAGCTGAAAGGACTCCCATGTTAAGGCGTTCGGTGCACAACTGGCAGAATTTGAATATGAATCCCTGCCAGCCTCGTCACCCCCAATGACTCTATTCACCTAATGATAATTAGGAATCTTGAGTAAATGAACATTAAGCCATACCCATCTGTGGGCTAGTGCTTGTTTTTGTGGGCTACTTATTCATATATCTATTTAATTTTGAGGTTCCTCGTTAGACATCCATCAAGCTTAAAAAAACACCCCCTGTACCCCCTTGCAAGATATATTTGTAAATTTTTCATTGGAAAAATGTCCCTGCCAAAGGACGGTTCCTTTAATAATTACAGGCTCGCTATCACTCGCCAGGCAAAAAATCGACACCTAAACGGCACGAAAGGTCTTAATATTGACAAAGTAATGGGACAAAAGGTCTCAAAATCGCCAAACTAGTGAACGAACGTCTTAAAATCCCAAAACTAATGGGGCTAAACGTGAGGGAGAAAGGGGTCCAGAAAGAGCGAGTACTTACCCCTTAATGGAGGTATCATGGATACTACATAGCAATAATATCGCATTGGAATCAAAGGTCAAATGCAGTAAAAAGAGAGTTGTGCTTTTCTAGTATTCTCATCTAACTTGCTCTTTTTCCCTCTAGATGTATTGATATGATAGTTTTGGGCTATAGTCTATTGGCTGTAAGTAGGCGTGAAATCATGAACTCTAACCTCTGTAGCTCAAGAACGACTAGAGTAATCAAGCTAGGATGTCTACCATTTGGGAAGACTCAGTCAAGGAATAGATGTGGAAATTTACAGCCGATTTGCTCTACCCCTTTTTGAGTTACAGAGGAAAAGGGTCATAATTTCTCGCCTACTTACAGCGAATAGACTATAGCATATGGAATGGTAACTATAATAAGTATTATGTAATGAAGAGTGTAAACCATGTAAACAAATACAATTTATTCCTCAGGCCATTAAGGGGAGACTGGCCGTTTGTTTGGTCTATTAATTAATTTGTTCATATATTTTGTTAGTTTCCTCCCTAGACCTCCATCAAGTTATGAAAAAATGCCCCCTAGGCCCCCCTTTCAGATAAAATTTTACATTTTTCAGTAGAAACATTTCTCGGCCGAAGGCCGGGACGTCTTATAATCTCAAAACTAGTGGGGCTAATCATTAGGGAGAAGGGGGTCCAGAAAAACGGTCTGCCTCCCCTTAAGTATGTAAGGTTAATATCAAGCATATGTTCATCTTCTGTTTTGTCATTATAACGTATATTAACATTCAGACAATATATTCCAGAACATTTGTAACCGTTCGATGCCGGCCGTGTTTCTAATCAAATTTAACTTCAACATTTTGTTGATTGGTAGACCACCTGATCAAAACCCCGACAATACTGAGTAGTCTCCAACGAACGTCCTCTGATCTCGTAATCAAGTGTTCAATGAGCCATGAATTTCCCAGAGAAGAAATTGGCAAACTCTCTCTCTCTCTCTTTATATTGGTTATGTCGGGTTGTAATCCAACTCGCTTCAGTATTGTATCTTTATCAATCCGGGTTTCGGATACTTAGATTTGGAATATGCTCGACAGGAACACATCTAACTTCATGAATATGGTAAATATTTACTCAATCGGACAACCAACTTCACAATAAACACACAGTATAGATTACACTCATAATTATTAAATGGAAATTTAGTACAGGTTATGGGGTATTAACTCCACTAGTAAATAAAATAGCAAGTTAATATATAATGTGACTAGAGAGAGTTGAATAAGTTTTACTCCTTGGTGAAATATAGTTTGTCACTTACATAATAACGGAAGAGAGGAAATACGCAATTACGGAATATATTATACTAACAATCGCCATTGACGACAATAAACTATGTGGGTCAAGTGTCTAACGTGAGATATAGTGAATACAAGTTCTGGCAACTGAGACGAAGTTGGTAGCTACACGTGGTAGCGCGTGGGGGGGGGGGGGGAGGGGGGGGGGCAAACAAAATAGGTCGCGGTCAGGTGTGACTACAAAGGTGCCGCTCGTAGGGGGTACAGGTGAGATGGACTGATGTCGCTGTAAATATAATTTTGTATATAATGCGCCAGTACATCAGGTTAAGAAGATATGAGCTTCTCTTCAAGCTAGGGGGAAAGGTAGTTTAAATCTGAATTTAACTATCATAGAGTTATTTGCGAATAATCTTTCACTCGAGACACGAAAAATAATATTCGATCATAGATGAGGTCAAATTACACGGGTTGAGGAACTCAGATTCACAATAAATATAGTGACTGAATCGGAATCAAATCAAATATAAATTCAAATAGTTTGGAATAAATTAACCAACTACTGTACTTAAGAAACGCAAATGAAAGAGCGTTGTAATATAGCTTACAAAGAGCTATCTTGAATGGGCGTACACGACAAAGTTGTACTTAGGAAATATATACCATGTATGTTGGCATAAAAGGAGATTTGAATAGCTCAACAAATTCCTATAGGAACGCAGAACTACTGTAGCAAATGTAATATAGCTTACAAAGACCTATATTGAATGGGCGTACACGACGAAGTTGCACTTATGGAATACCATGTATGATGGCATAAAAGGAGATTTGAATAGATTACAAAATTCCTATAAGAACGCAGAACTACTGTAGCGTTGTATTATAACTGAAACAATGGTTATAATAAATGGATAACTAGAAAAAGTAATAATATAATCAAAAGCCAAATATTAGGCGGCATCGATCAAGGAATATAAAATCTGAATTCCTAGGTTGGTGTAGAAAGAATTACATGATCGGAATAACGTATACCATTAGATTATTCACAAGAACTAATAGAGATCAGATATCTTGACAAATGAATGAAATCTAACTTCAACGGAAAGGGTTCTTTATTATCAAGGGGGGGGGGGGGGGGGGGAATTTATAGGATAAGTATTCTCTGGCGATAATTACACGGATAATATAATCTTGAAATTGGGTGTAGGTTTTAGGTATATTGAATTTAGGAAGGAAAATAGCTCACGTTATACACTTCACTTCGACTTGGATACACAAAGAAGAATAACATATATGAATAAAATCTGAGAGTATTCACTAAGTAACACGTGCAAGAATTGTCACGTACGTAGAATCAAGGTTCTGAAGGATTAAATACAAATTATCTTAGCAATATCTCGTACATATTGAATCACTGTACGGATCAAAATTTGATATTTTACACGGATAACAAAGGTTCAAGATAAATCTTAGGCACAGATCTAGAATTAATTATAATAGAATACTCGCATATTTTATCTTACCTTCACAACAATAGCCACAACCTAAAACACACAGAGACACTTAGGGTAAAGGGTAGAGGTAGCCTTGAGCGAGAATCTGGTCGACGTGGACTCGTGGTTCTGCAGGGCTGGACGTCAGGGGAACTGCCTCTCGTGGTACTGCAGGGCTGGACGTCAGGGGGAACTGCCTCTCTCACAGATACAGATGGAGGTGGTTCCTGGCTGGACGTCAGGATGAGCGGTAATACCAATGTTATACCCACAACCGGCTTGACCAGTGGACGGTAGCAAGGTAGCAATCGCATTTGCTAACTTCCTTAAGTTTTAGTCAGGCTATATACGGCTTATTTTTTATGTTCAATTTGATTTATTTAAATTACATAGGGACATGTGGATATCGTTGTTTTGGCTATGGTGAAGGTAATTCTTAATCTAAAAATACATGGCTGTTATTGATTTATACATACGGAGATTCTTGATCTCTCGATATTGGCCCCCCAATTTTAGAGGGCATTATGGTGACGTAATGGATGATTTCCTGTCCATCGTGGTATCTGGCTTTTCTTACTCGGCAGGCCATATGTTTTTCACTAGTCACCTTGTCTACACTATTCCCAGTCTTCCCGGGAGGTACTATAGAGGGGGTACTGGGATTCCCACTTGTACCGATATTGGAATGGTTCTTGGTGTTCAACTTGCATAAAAAGTTCTTCACTGTATTGCAAGTCAGGCTGGAACTGATGATAGGCCTTGGGTAGATGTTTCGGCCTCTGCCATTGGAGGAGCTGGGGCCCCTGTGAGCGGTCCAGACTCGAACTTATTTTTCGGGCAGACTGACCTAGATTCTCAGAAATTAGAGCATGGGCAGATCCGGGAAAAGGGGTAGACTGGCTTATTCCGGCAGGGATTAAAGCCTGAGAAACTGGTCGGGTTTTGTTGTGTCTCGCCTTCTCCTGGTGTTGTCTTCTCCTGCTCCTCTTGTTGTCTTTGGTCACTGCTATTCTGGTGTTGGTCTGGGGGTGGCTGCTCAACCCCGTCATCTCAATATTTATATGTAGACAAAATTGGGTCATATTAAAAATATGGAACACCCGGGAAAGAAATAAAGTCCAAAAGATAAACAAATAGATTGCCTGTACTATGAGAGTGGAAGAGCGGAGGAGTGAGGGGGCGTATGATGGTTAATACTGGTAATGGAGAAGCTGTAGGAGCCGGGCCGTCAGAGTGGCTGTGTTGTGTAGGCATAGGGTTTTTGCTTATGTATTCATCTGTTTTATTATTTTTGTAAGTTTCCTCTCTAGACGTCCATCAAGTTTAAAATATACACCCCAAGAACTCCTTTCCAGATAAATATGTACATTTTTTGGTAGAAAAATGTCCCGGCCAAAGGACGATTCTTCGTAAGTAACAGACTCGCTGTCGCTCGCCAGGATAAAAGTTAAGACCTAAATGGCAGGAAGGTCTTAATATTGACAAAGAAATTGGGTGATAAATCTTAAAATCCCCAAACTAAAGGGCCGAACGTCGTAAAATCTGTAAAATAATGGGGCTAAACATAAGGGAGAAGAGGGTGGGGGGCAGACAAAAATAACCATCCCCTTTTAAAAGATAGATTCATAGATAAAAGGAGAATATTATATATTTTTTTTTTTTTGCTGAACACCCACCCTTCTTCATGTTTAGTCCCAATAGTTATTAAATTGTAATACTTTCGTCCATTTGTTTTCAATATTAATACCTTTCGTGTCATCTAGGTGTCATTTCCCTGGCGAGCGTTAGCGAGCCTGTATTTTAGGAGGAACCAGCCTTCGGCCTGGACATTATTCTACCGAAAAATGTACAAATATATCTCGAAGAGTGGACTTTGGGATGGTGATTTTTTTAAGATTGAGTAAACTAAAACAAATGTAAATATAGGTAATAAAATATAAATATACAAATACAATAACGTCCCAGTAAGAAACTGAAGTCAATAGAGTATATCACTAGACAAATATTTGAACGCAAATTTATTGGAAATACAATACTGAAGGGAAAGACGACCGCTGCAGTAAACTCAAAACTGGGATGGATCTTCAGTTAGGATATACAGGTAAAGGTATCTTACATTGAGAGTAATCCAGTTAGCTCTCACAAACACTCTCTCTCTTTTACACTACACCAAACAAGCACACTATGCTTCTTTCCAGTAGACCAAAAGATTGAATACCAAAGATGACACATCGAGGCCCAGCCTTGGAGTCCTCAGTGGGGGTGGGGGGGGAGGCATAAATTCCCCCACAAATCAGGCTGGACACCCACCCAACGACTCATCAAAATGACTTCGACCGCGGCCTGGCACTCTCACTATCAAGTTTTGCAACATTTGTGACCTTTCCTCTAACTTCTACTCTGTTGAACACCACCTCTCCTCTGCCAACCCTGATCTTCTCTTTCTCGCCGACACTCAATTGTCTGGGACTACTGACAGCAAACCCTTTTCTGTATCCTCGTACTATCTCTATCCTAATTTCAAAGCCAAAGGATCCACTGACTTCCCCAAATTCTTTGACTATTTAAACTCTAAACTAGAACACATCCTCTCCATCTTTCCTTTCTCAGAAATCTCCATCTTAGGGGATTTCAACATTCACCACGGCCAATGGCTCTCCTCTCATTCCACTGACCAACCTGGTGAACAAGCCTACATCTTTTCTATCCTAAATTACCTATAGCAGTTGTTTCAGTAACCTACCTGTATCCCGGATCGCTTCGGAGATCGGCCTAACATTCACGACTTGTTTCTAATTTTGGGCTCCTCCGACCATAAACTTGTCTTTGTCATCTGTTGGCACTACTTCTTTGATTTCCCATCAAATGATTTTTGCTTCCTCCAGCAGGGAACCTCAGAGAGTGCTGAATGCATTACCGAGGTAATAATCTCGGGCATGAAGGCATACACTCCATTTTCTTTCTCTCAGACTACTGCAAAAAAATCTTGGTTAGCTCACGCTTGCTCTACTGCTGTCTGCATTAAGATGAACACTTTCAAACAGTACTGTCAGCTTCAAACTCAAGAATCTCATTCTTTCTATGTTTCTACCCAGAATCAAACCAAATCTGTTCTTCGACTCGCCAAATACTCTTTCATCAATAATAAATGCACTGAACTATCCAACTCTAGCTCTTCTCAAGCTTTCAGGCATCTACCAAAAACGTCTCTAACAATTTGTCTTCTTCATCTTTCTTTCCCTTTTTCCACTCTGATGGCACTACCATCACTTCTTCTTCTGACAAAGTTGAACACTTCACCCAAACTTTCGCTAGAAACTCCCCCTTGGATGATTCCGGTGCTATTCCTACCTCTCCATGCCCCTCTCTCCTACTTATGCCTAATATCCAAATCTCTTTAAAAGATGAACATTCTACCCTCTCTGGACTTGATACAAAAAAGGCGTACGGTCCAGATGGTGTTCCTCCTGTTGTACTAGAAAACTGTGCTTCTTTGCTGACTCCCTGCCTATGCAAACTCTTCCATCTTTGTCTCTCCTCTTACATCTTCCCTTCTGACTGGAAGTTTGCTCTCATTCAACCTGTCCCAACAAGAGGTGACCGCTCTCAACCCTCCAACTGTCATCCAATTCCTCTCACTTCTTGTGTCTCTAAAGTTTTTGAAACTATTCTTACTTTACAATTTCTTGAGCATTTTTCTTTTGATAATCTACTCACAGATACCCAGTATGGCTTCCTTAGGGGTCGCTCTACTGGTGATCGTCTTTCAAATCTTACTAACTCTTGGTCATCCTCCTTTTGGAACTAAGGTGAAGTCTTTTCTATTACTCTAGACATATTGAAGGCCTTCAATAGAGTCTGGCACAAATCTATAATTAATACACTACCCGGTTTATATCCCTCCATCTGTGCCTTTATCTCAAATTTCCTTTCTGGCCATTCCATAGCTGCAGCTGTGGACGGCTACCGTTCACTTCCTCATCCTATCAACTCTGGTAATCCTCAGGGCTCTGTCCTATCTCCAATTATCTTGTTAATATTCATAAATAATATTCTCAACTGTACCTCCAGTCCTATCCATTCATATGCTGACTATTCTACCTTACACTACTCAAATAGTTATCTTGAACTGCGTAAAATTGTCTACATTTATCCAGTATCAAAGGTAAATAGGCGTCATGGTGCTGAAGGGGTTAATGTCATGTAAAGCGAACAAGAAATTAATGGAAAGATAAGAAAACAGATGATACATTACATGCATATACATGTATCTTAACGTCTTACGAGAGGGCCCGTAAGGAATTTCTATTATCCGCCAAGCGGGTGGTTTTACCCTAAATGGCCTTGTTTCCGTGCTCTTTTTCATGCATAAACAAGAGCCAGAGCGTAATACAATTATGTATCCCTGAAAGGGCGTTAATTCAGCTTTCCAATGACACCAGAACCATCCTCCTACGACCACGCGTTATCTTGCAACGATCGTGCAAGACAAAGGAAAAATCCCTAAAATACGGTAATTTCTTTACATAATACCCTGTGTAGTGAGGGAGGGAGGGTGGATGTGTGTGGAGTAAACGTCAGTAGGCCCGCGGGACCTGTGGCGAACGGTCAGAGCCCGACCAACGCTCCGCCCACCGCTCATCTCTCTCTCAGAGGCATTATTGCTCCAAAATTGCACACAGACTTAAGTCGGGTCCCTCTCTTTGGGCAGGTGTTCTCTATACGGACTTAAGTCGGGCCCCGCTAAAGAAGGGTTAAATGAAAAGACAAGAAATGTAAATAATGCCAATAGATGTTATAAGATAGTACTACATCCAGAAAAGGAGAGGACAGAAAAATAACAAAGAGATGGAGAAGGAAGGTCAACTATGATGAGCAATTCCCTGTAGTGGTCGGGTGACAGTTGAGAGAGAGAGAGAGAGAGAGGGGGGGGAGAGAAAGGGGTGGGGGGGATTTACAACGACTTAAATGGGAGGTAGTTGTTTTCATTCCATCATAATCAGTCCCATTAGCTTTGATGTTTTAAGAAGTTTATCCATTGGTTCGGCGATATTTAAATCTTTCGTCCCAATTCTTTGTCAATATATAGACCTTCCGTGCCATTTAGGTGTGGATTGTTGCCTGGCGATCGATAGCGATCCTGTAATCGGCCTTTGGCCGGGACATTTATCTTCCGAAAAATTTACAAATATATATTGGGGGTGTATTTTGTTTAGTTTTTCTTCATTTTTAAACTTGATGGAGGTCTGGCAGGGTTACTATAACAAAATATATAAATATGTAAATTCCATAGACCAATAAATAAGCAGTACCCCAATAAGCAGGAATATCCACCCACTACTGTTAAATAACAAAATGAGGCTAACAAATATATAGAGGGCCTCTGAGTCGGATGGACCCTAAGTTGAGTGGTCAATCCTGTAAATCAATGAATAAACTGGCATGGGTTGTCCTTCTCACGGGTGAAAGATCTGCCTGAGGGTATTTTGTATATAGCCACACTCATAAAGGGGAGTGAGGTGGCCGGCAATAGACAGATAAATTTTAAATTCGAATTTGGATTTTCATGCAAACTAAAAATAACTCAATTGTATTTGAGCAATCGAATTACCATCTCCCTCTCTCTACTAAACCGTATATACGGTCTCAGTCTCTCATTTCACCCTTAAATAATTTTACCCACCGATTATATTGCATATGTAACCTCTGGTATGTCATTATTGTACAATATTATATGATTATATATAAAAGTGACCCACACGAGGATAGGTAGAAAGTTTATTAACAAAAATGTGTTAATAGGTTTTGTATAAAGCAAGTATATAAATAAACGTTTTGTCGTTTCTCAAAAATGTGGGTATGAAATAATGAAATAGTGACTATCATAGTAAACGCTATGTAATGTTTACGTATAAGTTGATAGTCTATGAATACCATCCAAACACACTCGTGTTTAGCGACAAATATATGCTATGAATAAATGCATATAAATGTATTTAATGAGTGATACCCATAATTAATGTGTTAAGCTAGTTAGGACATGGTGAGATACTAACAAAGATCTTCAGATCTATTGGGAGGACTACAAGATACTCGGTTTCCTATCAATATGCATATGTCTTCGTTTTCTCTGGAATACAAAACTATACATATTATGTTCATAGGTGTATTACAGGGGGGATGGGCTTATTTATTTGCTCTTTTATGCACCTTTTTATTTGTTTTCTAGTTTCCTCCCTAGACCTCCATCAATCTTAAGAAAACATCCATTAGATCCCCCTTCTAGATTAAGTTGTATATTTATTGGTAGATAAAAGCTCCGGCCGCCGAAGGCCGGTTCCTCCAAAATAACAGGCTCACTATCGTTTGCCAGGAACAAAATCGACACCTAAATAACACGAAAGGTCTTAATATTGACATGGAAATGAGGCGAAAGGTTTTAAAATTGATAAACTAATGTGGCAAACATCTTAAAGTCTGAAAACTAATGGGGCTAAACATGAGTGAGAAGGGAATTTAGAAAAAACGACCCATCTCCCCTTAAATGCACAAATGCCCATGATAAAGCAAACTGAACCAAGAGTGGTAAATTACTCCTGCACTAATAAATCCATAAACTGGGAATGTTGCACTTTGTCACTCTAACCCCTTCTGTACCGGCGACGACTTTGCCAAATTTATTCTTGTTATATTCAGAGGATTTTTGCGCAGTTTAAGAAGGATCTGTGGTAGTAAAAATTGTTTAGTGAGATAGTTGGAAGCTTGTTACTTGCTGGAGGCCCTTTTGAAACTGTTAAAATCGCCTAATAGTTGCCAACATATAATGAGAAGAATGTCACCGGTACTGAACGGGGTAAGGGAGAAGGGTGTATTTATTTGTCGATATATTTATTCATATATTATTTGTTTGTTTTAGTATCCTCCCTAGACCTCCATCAAGCTTAAAAATACATCCCCTAAGATACCCAATTTTAGATTTTTGTTTTTTACATATTTCTGCAGAAAAATATCCCGGCCGAAGGCCGGTTTCCTAAATTACAGGATCGCTATCGCTCGTCAGGAAAAGATCGACAACTAATTGGCACCCAAATTCTAAATATTAACAAAATAATGGGGTGAAAGATCTTGAAATAACCAAACTTATGAGCCGAATATCTTAAAAATCTGACAACTAATGGAACTAAGCATGAGAGAGAAATGGGGCTAGGAAAACCAACGGTCCCCACTTAAGCTAGAGGACTAACTCGAGCTGATTGAGTGATGGTAAGGTCCAAGTAGTATCCTTCGGTTGTATGAAATCAAACACAAGCCATTCAACACATACTGTAGTACCTGCAGCCAATTACCTCTTTCCAGTTCACAAGGACTAAGTGTAGATTCTCCCGATATGTACTTTATATAAATCTCTCTCTCTCTCTCTATATATATATATATATATATATATATATATATTTATATACCGGTATATATATATATATATATATATATATATATATATATATATATATATATATATATATATATATATATATATATTCATATTATATATTTATAATCTCTCAACTCAGCCGGTTTCTATTTCAATCCAAGATTCATCTTCGTCAATAGCACCGTCCAACGTATGATAGGCAGCTTCCCAATCAAACCCGCAAAAGCTTTATCCAATTCATCAATAGATCTATGCCTTGGTGTATTGAGTCCCCTTCCCCCAATATGTAATACTCTCAAACCCTGGAATATAGTGGGACAGGGAAGGCATGCATCACTTTTGTCCAATAAGACAAATACAAACATTGTTCTCTCTTGCCGGTTTCCCATGTCCATCATACCATCCAATCTCACTTTCTCCCCTTCGTTTTTAACCTCGGTTTTCAATCGTGATCCATTCTCTACTTACTACAATTCTTTGTTATTTAGATACGGTATTTAGGATGCTGGAACTGTTGTGTTGGTAATTGCGTAAAAGTGTTACGTCATTTGATCACATATGTCTATTTACCATAGGATACTGTGTATTTTACAGACATGACTCATTGTATCATTTAATGACTAAAAGCATCTTTTCCATATTAGTCCAATACGTTTCCCACTCTAATAACATTGACGAAAATATAGACCAGAACTAATTTCGACACACTATAAACATTTCGTAAACTAAGTCCTTCTTCTAGTAATACCTCATGTTACTGAGCCTGGTGTAACTGAACATAGATGAAAATATACATATTAGTAGGAATGTTGATTAGTTCAGAGACAACTCACTTAGAGCTGAACGTATAGATGCCATCACACAAACCTGGGAGAAACGTGGTGAATGAGGGATAACATTCAATGTTCATTACTACCTTACAAATTGTCTGAAGGTGATTATAATAATTTACCCATATTAAATACAGATTTATAAAATGAGTAAAACTAATTATTTTCAGATATAATTGTTAATTTGTAACCGATACTTTGTTACTTTAGGTAAATAACTAGCCGAAAGAAACTTATATTTCTGGCATAAACTTTAGCCATTACCTGCCACACAGATTGGAGAAAGACTTACCCTGTTTCCCGTCACAGATTCTGAATTAACAAATGTAACTCTTCCTTTTTAAATGTTTCCCTATGATGTGATATATTCCTATATAACCTGTTATGGATATTGCGTCAATATTGTCACCAGTACTCATGTATATCCCTAGATAATCTAAAGGTTGGCAAAGTTACATCTCTATGTAATTTAGGAAACATTAGAAAATTAACAAATCAACAACCTGTGTCAATACTCTCAGCAATGAGCAAAATCATCGAAAAGCTGATAATTGCGATAAACTTACCACTTTTTGTGAAACATGTAACAACCCGGACGTTATGATGCGTTTTAATTAGGCCTGGTAGACACTACGGGGTATGTGAACTCCCAAAGTGTTACACCAGACTGAATAAATTAGAAGTGAATTCAGAGAGGAGGGTGATAGTCTGTATATCAGACGTTTGCCAAGACTCAGTGGCCTATTTTAGAGATGGTAGTTATAGCTTATTTAGCAGTTTATTGATGTAAGTTATTATGTCATAAGCCGCTTTGATTTTATAAACTTGTCCACACCACTAACCCCTTTGTACCAAACTAATGCACATACGGTAAAAAAAAAATATATATATATATATATATATATATATATATATATATAATTATTTATTTACTTTATAAACGAAAAGTATTTGTTATATAAAGTATTGCAAGCAACTAGATTTGAAAAGGAAAAAATAAAAGATAACCTTATATACTAATGTAAACCAATAACACTCGTAGTAATAGGAATGAGGCTATGCCAAACAAGACACTACTCCCTGGTCATCAGCACAGCTAGCGGTATTTAGTAACACGAAATACAGGAAAGCACCTCCATACAAATTTCCAGGAGCCGATATATCCAAGACGCTGTTGAACTGATTGCATATGAAATTAAAGGGAATTACAACACCCTCTGTCACAACCTGAACCCCCTATGCACATCCAGAATGGGAACTAGAATACCCAGAATATTGGCAAGTACAGCGCCATTTATTATTAAGAACATTAAATATATACACAATATAAATCAATTGAGGCACTCAACCGAGACGTCATAGTCGACCTTGGTTGGCACAACAAAACAACTCAGAGTGCCGAGCTATAGAAAGTCGAAGGGGTCGAGCAGAGCAGAAACTCTCAAAGCTTCACAATGGCGAGGGATGTGACAGACAAAAGACATAATCACAAATTCGCAGGATAGATTTAGAAAAGGTAAATCGACGGACTCTGTCATGATTTCTTTCATCAATGATATCTAAATATTAATTTGGTAAAAGTCAGTGCACAATACTTGCGTTTCTCGATCTCTCAAAAGCAATTGACATGGTTCATCATACAGTTGTGTTGGATACATTAGAACATTATGGCATCTGGGATACAACAAATGCCTGGATGAAATCATATCTTACCACGCAATAGCAGTTTATTCAGTTTACTGGACCACTTTTCGGAGTCTCAAACTACTTTGTAAAAAGTGCTTCTGAGATCCATAATAGGAACATTGCTCTTTTTTCTTTACATTAATGATATTGGAAATTGTAGTAAGAAATTGAACTTTGTCATGTTTTTGATGACAGAACACTTTATGTAAATCATCATGACTATCACACCCCGACCCATGCAATAATTAATTAACAAAATAACTTATGCACTTAGATATCTAGCAACAAATCTACTCTTATTGTTAATAGAAGTAAATACAACAATGTTATGCAAATTTAAACATTCAAGGAAGCTTAGAAATATTAAACGAAATCAAGATTCAGTTTGAACTGAAATAACGGTTGATAAACGACTGGCTTAGAGGCAGCATGTTTAAAATTTAAACCTAAAATGTGTAACCAATGCGGTATACATTACTTGAAGCAAAATGTATGTAAGATCATAGCCTTATTGAACAGTAATTACGCTTTGATATGCCTGCATATGTATAATTATTGCTAAACAATATGTAGAAACACAAAAACAAAATATAAAAAGTCTGGCAGCTATTCGAATACAGATGATTGGACAAATGAGAGATTAATACAAATATAATCATACAAATTATATATATTGTTATGGTCTAAGGCTTTTAAGACTAAGTTACTATATTGTTGTATCATATTTGATTTTAAAATAATAACAAAATCATACGAATACCACTATGTTTCAGTGCCAGGCGAATGACAGATACACATTGACAAACAATACACTTTAAACAATGTCTCCAATGGTATCAAGACAATCACAATCATCAAATGTTATCATGACGTCAATGTCTGGACGGACTCCCACAATACATTATAGATAAAATAACACTTGGGTTTCAAGAAAGATGTAAAATTATATTTACTATATACAGTGTATAATTTTATACATTCTAAATTATAATTATGATTAGACGATATCTTAAATGTTTGGGTGGGTATGCTAGAATGTTTGCAGGGTCTGTGCAATTACAAGTTCATTATAAGAGATGACTATGAATGTGGTTCGCAGGGTGTGTGTGTGTGTGTGATATCTCTCTCTCTCTCTATATATATATATATATATATATATATATATATATATATATATATATATATATACTGTATATATATATACAGTACATATGATCAGTAGAACCCATGAGATGTACGTGTTGAGATTATTATATATATATGAAACGAGTATCAGTTTATAAAGCATATATGAGTGGGTGTTGTATGGCAAATAGGAGAAAGGGACTATAAACGGAGTACTCTATGCACTTCTAGTATCAGTAACTATCGCAAGTAAATTTAGGATACCGTGTGATGCCAATCAGAGGAATTTGATATTGAAAAAGGATTCTGAAAGACAAGACAATTTCACTATCGTACACATAGGTCAGTAAATTGTATTATTCCCCAGAGTCTCAGGGAGATCAGGGTCTCATTTCAACTTTTTTATCGCTGAGCGTCTGTGATGTAGACCTCTGCGTCTGTGAAGAGCTGGCTCCATACTAGTCATATATTACAAAATATCTAGACATCATCGTGTCGTACGATCGAAAATACCTGTAATACATTATTATTAACCTAAAAGGATAATTCGATATAAAGCACCTACACTAAGATCTGTACCTACATGTGACACAATCATTGATATGCTATTAATTTGTAATTCAATTATAGTAGAATATAGTAGGTTACACGTGGTTATTTTACTGATTATGTATAAATATATTTTGCTTTAATTACGTTATTGATTTGACCGGATACTGGCTGACTTCTACAAACTGAACTAATGATATATTCTATGGTCCCACAGATGGCAATGATGGTCCTCACTTCCCTCCTACTCCACATTGTCACGCTTCTGGCAATTGGTGAGTGGTACTGTCCTCATTGTTACTTTATCCTCAGAGTTCTAGTTTGTCAGTTCAGCGTAGGCATCATATACATTTTTATACGGATAATGATCACAATATTCACAGTTTGTTTTTAAGTCATTCACATCAACAAATATTACTTTGCTGGACGATTAATCTAAAAGTCTGAGCTGACTAAAACCAAAATGGAGGGTTGATTATTTGCTATCATATTCTTGGGGATAAGAGAATAGCTGAGAATAAGATAATTCAATGTGTTGGGAATATTTGGCGTGTCCATATATTATATGACATACCAATTATTGCCCTTTGGCATTTGAAGGCCAGAACTCCATACCCTAATCTGAGAGTGCATATAAAGATGACTGGGGATAATATCTATTTATCGCAGTGGTTGCTTATACAAGTTTGGCATCCATATACATATTTATCTATAAGAAGAGTTTTATCTCCAATTTGTTGAAAACAATGTGTTGCCTACCGAAATAGGATCAACAGACTTGCTTTGTCATAGGATTGTTGTACCAATCGAGCAGGGCAGTAACCGGGGGAGGCCACATAAGCATATGATGAGGAATTTCATGAACTTCTGTTTCATTTGCCAGAATTCCCCCACTGTTTTTGTTTGTGCCTCACTTACACAGAGAGTAATGCAGCGAACACTCATAGCACCGATTCGCTTCCTATTCATTTCACTACACTGAAAAAGCACACCACACTTGTTTCAGTCATTCAACTTGGGGAAGGGGTTAGGGACTTGTTACAGGCAGCTTTGCCTTTTGTCTCTTTCATACACATTAAACATATGTTGGATAATAATGATGGGTGCTACATGTTGCAAATGTTGTAGTAATGTCTGCCAGTTGTTGAATACATTCGTTTATGAATCGGCCACACTTTAAATACTTGCGTATCTCGTATTGCAAACATTACTACAATTTGGATTAATGCAATGTCGTCCAAATATTGCAATATTGCAGTCATGTCTTCCAGATATTGTAATATTGTATGTATGCCTTTCAGATACTGCAATACTGTAGTAATGGCGCCCATGCGTTGCAATATTACATTGGTGTCTTCCAGATATTGCAATATTGGAGTCACATATTACAAATGTTGCATGAATGCCTTCCAGATATTGCTATTTTGGGTTAATGTCTTCCATGTATTGCAGTATTACAATGATGCCTTCCATATATTGCATTATTGCATTGATGTCTTCGAGATTTTGCGATGTTGTAGTCATGTCTTCCAGATATTACAGTAATGCCTTCCAGATTAGGCAAAATTGTAGTGATGTCTTCCAGATATTGCAATATTGCAGTGATGTCTTCCAGTGATTGCGATACTGCAGTCATGTCTTCCAGATATTGCAGTATTACAGTAATGCCTGCCAGATATTGCAGTGATATCTTCCAGTTATTACGATATTGCAGGAATGTCTTCCAGGAATAGGAATAACTGCTGCCAGCAATAAGGAAAAAGCATACAAACGGTACAGTCGCCTTCAAACTCAAGAATCTCCCTCTTTTTATGTTCCTGCCCGGAATTAATCCAAATTTGTTCTTCGATTCGCCAAAAACTCTTTCATCAATAATAAATGTTCTGAACTTCCCAACTCTAGCTATTCCCAAGCTTTCTGGCATCTAGCCAAAACCTCTCCAACAACTTTACCTCCTCGTCTTTCCTGTCCTCTGTTACACTCTAACAGCGCCACCATGGCGCCATGTCTTCCTCTGACAAAGCTGAACTCTTTGCTCAAACTTTCGCTAAAAAAATCAACCTTGGATGATTCAGTTGTTATTCCTCCCTCTCCAACTCCCTCTCACTTACTTATGCCTACCATAATAATTTCTTCTAAAAATTTACTTTCTGCCCTCTCTGGGCTAAATACTGAGAAGTCGTACGAACCAGATGGTGTTCCTCCTGTTGTATTCAAACACTGTTTTGCCTGGGCAAACTCTCTACCCTGTTTCTTTTCAGCTGACGGTAAATTGAATCCCTTAGCAGCTAATTTCTCGTTACTTATGGAAAATATGAAACTACTATGTCTGTGCATCATATTAAACCCAAGTTTATATAATTAGCACCATATTTCACTACAAAATCTTCAAAATAACTGAGAAATCTTGATGGAAACTTTGCATTTTACTGTCAGCTGAAAACAAACAAACTATAGTCTCTGTCTTTCCTCTAACGTCTTTCTTTCTTGCTAGAAGTTTGCTCTCATTCAACCAATCCCGAAGAAGGATGACCGCTCTCAATTCTTTAACTATTGTTCAATTGCTCTCATTTATTGTATTTCTAAAGTTTTTTATACTATTCTGAATTCAAAATTTCTAAAGCATTTGACTTTGCATACTCTACTTTCAGTACGCCAGTACGATTTCCTTAAGGGCCACTCTACTGGTGCTCTTCCTTATCTTACTAGTCTTGGTCATCCTTCTTTTGGGACTTCGGCGAGACCTTTTCTATTGCGCTAGATATATCGAAAGCTTTCCATAAAGTCTGGCTCAAATCTCTAATCTCCTAACTACCCTCCTTCAGTTTCTATCCCTCCATCTATGTCATTGTCTGTAATTTCCTCTTGGGTCAGTCAATAGCTGCGGTTGTGAACAACCATCGCTCACTTTTTAACCTTTCAAATCCGGTGTTCCTCAGGTTTCCAGTTCTCTTTTAAATATTAATTAATGATCTTCTCAACTGTACCTCCAGTCCTATCAATTTATATGTTGATGATTCTACTTTACACTATTCAACTAGTTTTACAGAACGACCCACCATGCAATTACTCAAAAACTCGCGTGCTGAGGCCATGGCAGGCCTATCTTCTGAACTATCAACCATATCCGATTGGGGCAGAAAACATCGTGTTACTTTCAATGCACCTACAATCCAATTTCTCCTTTAATATACCCATCAAAAACTTCCACAGATGTATCCCTTATACTTCAAAAATACACAAATCAACCCTTCATCTTCTCTCAGTATTCCTGGTATTTCTTTTTCTTCTGGCCTTTCTTGGAAAAATCATATTACAACTCTTGCTAAAACAGCTTCCCATAATTTAGGTGCACTCAACCGACCCTGTGGGTTCTTCACCCCTGCACAGCTTCTTGCTCTGTATAGGGGCACAGCGCACCCACGTATCAGTTATATACCACACTTCTCGAAAAGGTAGAGTCAAAAGCATTTTGTCTTATCAATTCACCTCCACTCATTTATTCCCTACAATCTCTCTCCCTACACGCCATAATGTTGCATCTCTCTCACTCTTCTACCGTTATTGCAATAAGCAATGATCTTCAGAGCTCTTTCAGTTTATACCTACTCCCTTCCGGAGTGCGAGGGTCACCCACCTTTCAACACACTCCCACCCCCATTTTACCCAACTGTCAAATCCAAGATTGAACACATTTTCGCAGTCTTTCTTGTACTCAATAAGCAAGCTTTGGAAATCTCTCCCTCAATCTGTCTTCAAGCTTCGTGTGTCCAGACATTTGACCTCTTATTAACCATGATTTTGGCTCTCTGTCAGTCTTTCAACTGTGGAAGACACTTGTTATAGGCAGCTTTGCCTTTTATCTCCTGCATTCACATAAAAACAAATATCAGACATTACAACTTTATTGCAAGATCTGGTAGATATCACAATGTTATTCAACATCTGCGGCATTATCTTATTTCAACATCTACCGGACATTACTACTATGTTATAACATGCTGAACATACCTACAATAGTACAACTTCTGGCAGACATTACAACCATACTGCAACATCTGGCACACCTTACTACCATATGCCAACATCTGGTATATATCAATACAGTATTCCTGCAGCTGATAGGCGTATATCTTGAAAGGACCATATTACCAGTCTTGCTAAGGCAGCCCCCCAGAAGCTGGTTGTGCTCAATCGCCTCAACTTGTTTTTACTCCTGCACAGCTTCTTGCTCTGTACAGGGGCACAGTGTGTCCTTGAATTGAGTATTGTTCACATGTGTGGAGAGGATCCTCTCATACCTTACTCCTAGGCAAAGTAGAAAGGAAAGCCTTTCGTATCATTAACTCCTGTCCAATCACCAACTCTCTGCAATCTCTCTCTCTTCGCCGCAATGTTGCATCTCTCTCGTTATTTTATCGCTTCTACAATAATCAGTGTTCCTCAGAGCTCTCCCAGTGTATACCACCTCCTCTACGTAGGGTACGTGGTACCCGTCTTGCAACACAATCCCACCCCTACTCTGTGCAACTCTCCAACCCAAGAGTGAATAATTACTCTGTCTTTCTTCTATTCAACAGCTGAGCTCTGGAACTCTCTCCCACAATCAGTCTTTCCCTCTTCTTATGACTTAAATTGCTTCAATACTCCGTGTGTCCAGGCATTTTGGCTCGAACGTTCCTTGATTTTGGCCCTGTCACTCTTTCAACTATGGGGGAGGCACTCGATACAGGCAGTTCTGCCTTTTGTCTCCCTCACTCACATAGACAAAAAACAACAACATAGTCCTACATCTTGTAGATATAACTACAGTATTCCATCATCTGGCAGACATCACTATCAAATTCCAACATCTGACAAACATTACTACCACGTGCCAACATATTATGGAAGATATCACTACCACATTTCAGCATCGAGCAGGCATCACATCATTACCATATAATGAACACATGGCAGAACTAATAAGAGATGATCAGAAGGCATAATCAGTCATATGGCATGATGATCTGGTTATGAACCTCCGAATAGGACGTGGATCATCCATTACTCAAAGACGACTGGTGATCTTTTATTATTCGTTGCGTGACGTCATCATCCACAGAAGGGGCTTAAATTCGTCCCAAAGTGACAAGAACTGTATACTTTCTGGACCTTGATCGAAACCTCCAAATAAATATGGTTCAGTTCCTCCAAGCAATTGAGTAATATGTAGGGATTTTGATGAACTACTGTAGATACAGCACAAGTAAAATATAACAACAGGTGCACCTGTCACAACACGTCGATTTGTCTGCCATAACAAGATAACCTTAGACCTATGTGAGTGCTACCTTTCGCCAGAACCCTTACCACCCATGCGGTACTCAAATCTCTGTGTTTGGTTTCCTGCCCCTACCACCTCGCATCATCTGACCCCAACCATAAGGACCTACAGCCCCATACCCGACTCAGCAATACGGGATTTTTGGAGGTGGCTGGTTCACCACCCATGGACGGTGGTTCTCACTGTGGAAAACGTCAGCATCATGTGGGATAACTTTGTATCTACCACTTTACTTTATTTCTGCCCCACCAAAAGAACAACACTGCATCAATCGAACGACTTATGGGTCACATCACGGATCAAGAGACTGATGCATCACTGCAACAAGGGATTCTACACCGAAAGCAAGCACTACAAGAGCTTACGAAACAAAGTGATGGGAAAAATCCCCAGGGCCAAGAAATCCTACTATCCTACCAAGATCCACCATATGAAGCAGACCAATACAAAACACACACACACACACACACACACACACACACACACACACACACACACACACACACACACACACACACACACACACACACACACACAACACACACACACACACACACACACACACACACACACACACACACACACACACACACACCACCACACACACACACACACACACACAACCACACACACACACACACACACACACACACACACACACACACACACACACACACACACACACACACACACACACACACACACACACACACACACACACACTCTACAATTAATCTTTACTAATAGGAGTTTTGTCTGGCCCTCCGTTCCATCATGCCTTTGTGAACGTTGGCAGAGAGAGAGAGAGAGGTTGGGCTATTCCTTGGTCGGGGAACTTATGTAACTACTGCCAGGTAGTGTTTTCTGTCGTATTGTGTGGGTCTATTCCTTTCCTTTAACGGGCGTCAAGTTATTGGTATTCCCCACAGGACCCCACAGTATCACGATATATGGAGAGACTGTGACCATCTTGGGCGGTGTAGCAACTGGGTGTGAGGCTCCGAGGAACAACACGGGTAAAAATACACACTAGCAAGAGAGGAACAAGAGAATACACAGCATAATTGAAATACTCCACTTATTATTTCCTCCTACTCAGTAAACTTCTACTGCATTATTGTCTGAAAAGTACTCTCTAAATCTTGGTAGAATCTGTCCTTAGATATATCATTATATAACCAAGATGGTCACACATATTGGTACAGAAACTCTAAATAATCTTACAGTACATGACTGTATAAACACTATTATCATAAATATTGGTAATGTAATTGGAAGACATAAGTTTCATTCACGTACTACATTAGAGAGTAATTAAATAACACGATATATGTTATAATATAATATTTTAGCTCAAAAAACGAGTAAATTGCATGGGCTTAATATTCTCTCTCTCTCTGCAGTCGCATGCTTTTCTATGATGATCATTTAAATTAATATTTTCTCTAAACTGACATTAAAACTATATGGACAGCCTTTATCGAACGGAAATATAGGCTTTATCTTTTACATACCTCAACCTCGTCAATTTTGATGTGCAATATCTCAGTCTTTGAAGGACTAATGTTGAGAAACTGGAAGAACCACTAAAAGCTCACCTCATATTTCGAGCAACATTAATACCCAATTGTTCTTAGCTTTTAAAACTTCCTTTCTTAATATGGCTCACTTAATAATTAGATTTACCCTTTTAAGTTATGAGGACGCGCATATTACTTTTATTTTGGGTATTTGTAGGCGATTGTTTTTAGGCAAGGAAGGAATTGTAGGAGGTTATTTGAGATAGTTTTTACCCTACTCCTTTGAATCCTACTTTCAGTCGGAATACATTGAAAATACGTCCTTGTTTTCTGACGGGGTTAAATGTTCTTCATTTCTCTCTCCTTCCATACTAACTGTTATATTCTCAGTGTATCATCTATAATTGTATTCATCTTGATGTGTTTGCATAGCGTCAATTGTGTATTATGCCTCATCGACCCCTCACGGTCACTAAGACCACCAACTAAGCGGTGCCCAACTCCGAAAGGAGTTGAAATAGGGGAGCTATCCCTCCGCCAAAGGCGGCTTTCTAGGGCCTTTCCTAGCTGATGCCGAGAGGATTGGGTTCTAGTCATGTGGTGATGGGCTGGTCTATCAGAGTGAGAGCTGAGTGATCTCTGCCATACCCATAGCTTACTCTGACTGTTCCTCTTACTTATATATCTTCTAGATCTCAAGTGACGGCGTCTTTTCCGTGGATCGACCTCCCTACTGCCAACCTAAAAGTTGGCAGATTGGGAGCCAAAGCGTCACATTTTTCCCTTGCCCCTCAACTTTCCCTTCATAATTGCTGAGGGGCACAGGGCCTTGGGTGGGGCTTTGGTTTCCCGGGCGTTTCCGCGCCCTCCTCAGCTCCCTGCCTTAGAGTGGCTTCGGTCACCCGGGCTTTGTTAGTGGTAAGCAGGGAGGGTTTTGTGGGGGCGCTCTATGGCCTTGGCCTTGCTCGGGACCTTGGGGCTGTTCGGCCAGGCAGCCTGGGGAACAACAACAACAACAACTAAGCTTTCAATCAACACAATATTAATTTTCATTGTTTTGATAATTGTCCTTCCTTAACCCTTACAGTACCGGTGCCGTCCTTTTAACTTTATTCTGGCTACTGCTAGACCATTTTATTCAGTTTAAGAATCCAGCAATTAGCAGGCTTCGAACTATCTCAATCAAAATTTGTTACTACCACAGACCCTTCTTAAGCTGCACAAAATCGTCTAAAGAATACTAGCATGAATAATATAAGACGTCGCTGGTACAGTAGGGGTTAACATACGTCATTATGTTTGTTTATTATGTACGTTTAACCCCTTCTGTACCGGTGTCAACCTTCTAACATTTCCTGGTTACTATTAGACGATTTTATTCAGTTTAAAAAGGGCCTCCAGTAATTAACAGGCTTCAAACTATCTCAATTCACCCTTTTTACTATCATAGCTCATTCTTAAACTGCACACAATCGTCTAATTATAGCTAAAATACAATTACAAAACGTCGCCGGCCGCGTTCTCATTTGGCAGGTTTCCACATTCTAAAATATGTTCTTCTTCCCAACCATATTTAAGGGGGGATGGACCTGTATTCTGGACCACTTTCTCCCTCATGTTCAGCCCCATTAGTTTTCAGATGTTAAGATGTTTGCCGCATTAGTTAGTCGATTTTAAGACCTTACGCCCCATTTCTTCGTCAATATTTAGACCTTTCGTGCTATTTAGGTGTCGATTTTTTCCCTGGCGAACGATAGTGAGCCTGTAATATTGGAATAACCGGCCTTTGGCCGGGAAATTTTTCTACAGAAAAATATACAAATTAATCTAGAAGGGGGATCAAATGGATTTGTTTTTTAAATTTGATGGAGGTCAATGGAGGAAACTAGAAAAATAAGGAATACATGCAAAGATCGCCCAAAAAGTTGAACCATCCCCCCTTAACAGCTCCCGGTATTGACTAAGCAGTTCCTAGCACATCCCCTCTACATAAAAAAAAAAAAAAATTTAAGTGATTGCTTTGCTCAAACTTCTACTTCCTTCCCTAAATACAGGGCCGAACGATTACCTTCCTAATCGTCTAACAGATTGACCTGGAAATAAATGAACAATGAAACATAAACATTCATATTTTTTCTTTGTTGTGTGCGCCTCTCAACGCACATTATAATTTAACAAGTTGTATTTTATCTTGGGTACTGTATTACGTCACTAACCTTCCTTCCTGTTGCAGTCTTTGGTCTACTTTGATTAACAGAGCTAGGGCGTGCCCTTGTTACTGGGACTTAACTGGACATTTGCCACAAATCGCTAGACCGAGCTGTTCAAGCTCTTGACATCTACCAATGGCACAGCCTGGGATAGAACTGCCGACCCTTCGGTCAGCAGCCAGATTCGGCCACGGCCCGTGGTTACCGCTGCTAGTGGAATACCCACTCTTAATATATGTAATCTTCCATGAATATGATTTGCATGACTGAATGTGTATCGCTTGTATCTTAATCAAACACTAATGTTCTGTCAAGCTAGATATTCAACGTTTATCAAATCTACTTCGCTCAAAGCAGTGATTCTCAACCAGGGATAAATTAACCCCCTGGGGGTAAAACATTACATAGTATGAGGTAAATATATCATATCTGAAAATTAAACATTTATTCTGTAATACGCTATATCTAGCTAGCCTGTTTTAGGGAATGTTTGGCTGGTTTAGAGTAACAGGAAGAAGCTAGAAAACTCCCTCTAATCTAGGGACATTTCATCTCGATTATAATCATACAAATATGTGTATGTATTTTGTAAATTACGAGAGGGAGAGAGAGTCTCGATCCCGTCCGGTTTTCGTTGTGGGCATGTAAACTAAGGCCCCACCTGCACTTAAGGGGAGACTGCCAGTTTGTTTGGTCTATTAATTCATTTATTCATATATTTTTGTTTAGTTTCCTCCCTAGACCTGCATCAAGCTTAGAAAAACACCCCCTAGACCACCCTTCAAGATAAATTTGTACATTTTTCGGTAGAACAATGTCCCAGCCGAAGGCTGGTTCCTCTTAAAATTGCAGGCTCGCTATCGCTCGCCAGGAAATAATTTACACCTAAATGGCACGAAAGGTCTTAAAATTGACAACGAAATGGGGCGAAAGGTGTTAAAATCGCCAAACTAATTGGCCGAACGTCTTATAATCTCAACACTAGTGAGGCTAAACATTAGGGAGAGAGGGTCCAGAAAAACGGTCCCCCCCTCCCCCCCCTAAACCCACCAGTCACACCACTGGACAGAATTTCAGCTGGTGTGTGTCATGTAAGTACGTTACTATAGTCCGTCCATTCTAGGTTGGACAGAAATCGTAACCCCAAATACCTCATAACTTAAAAAGGGCTTGAGTAATCGAGCTAATATGTCTGCCAAATATGAACACTTGGCTAGGAAATAGGTGTATAAATTGACAGCTCATTTGCTTTAGCCCTCTTTGAGTTACAGGGGTTAGAGGTTACGATTTTTGGCCAACCTAGATTGAACGTACCATAGTCTATCTTATGAGAGTAACGGTATGGGAATGTATGCATGTATATTTCAGTCAAATCAGGAGTAAAAACGAATCAGCAGCCTTGGGGAGAACTAGGCTAGTATTGAGAACATCTAGTCTCGAAGAAAATTATTGAGAAACATTGAAAGAACAAAGATGAAAGCATCGCCGACAAAGCTGGACTTGTGGGCCTGAATAGTTCATTAAAATAATTTTGCAAATTTTCCAAACTTTAATGAGGTCATTAGTGAAGTACCTGGTGAGATAAAAGAAGACATCACAGCAAAAGAAAAGCTGATTGATCTTCAATCCTCTGCTAGTATTATAGAACATTTTGAAGAGTTTTAGAGTTGATTTTTAGATGAAATTCATAGATTCATTCCCACTTCTTCCTCAGCGTGCCTTCAAAGTGCTTGTTCCTTTTGTCCCTACATGTTTATGTGAATCAGGGCTCTGTACTTTAGTAGCAATAAAGGCAAAGGCTAGGAACAGCATGACAACCGATGACGCCATACGAGTAGTGTTGTCATCAAGAGTTCCTCAAATAAATACTGTAAATTGGTTGACTCAATGAGTCGGCAGTGTTCCCACTCATAATGCTTCTGGTATTGTTATTGACCTTAATTGATAAAAGTGGAAGTTTATTTTGTGTAAAACCTTAAAAATAAAGATATTTTTTCTATCTTCTTAATTGTCTGTGCCTTTATGCCGGCTATGCATTTTGTGTATGGAAGTAAGGGGGCGAAATACATCCAGCCGAGAGGGGTAAATGACAGAGGAAAGGGGGAGAATCACTGGCTTAGAGAGAATGCCTCTTTCATTAATTTAACCCCTTTAGCACTATGACGTAATTTTCTTTATATTCTGGATACCATTAATTAACCCATTGGCTGCGGCTATGTTTGGGCTATTTAGGGCATATTCAGGCACTCCTGAATGATAAATCAAGCATCTGCATTAAATGAAGTGTAGTCTCCCGAAAACTAGATGAAAATAGCTTCAAAATGACACCAGAACGGGCCCCGTATGTGGTCTGGTTCACCCGCAGTGGTGCCAGTGAAACGCGGGAAACCTGCTATTTGGTAGCACACGCTCGCTTGGCTACACTGCTGTGAGACACAGAGAGAGACCCGCGCGAGACACAGTGAGCCGCTCGGTGCTCTGAGGGTCGGAGGTGGGCCCCTCACGCTCCCGCCCACTGACATTCGATTTGTACGTTTTTTACAGGCTTTTAAAGCCTGGAAATTGCTGTAACTTGCCAGGACGTTCCAGAACGTCACCCACAACGAAAGGGTTAAACGATTTTCTTTGGTTTATAATCTACCTCTAGGGCTCAAAGGGGTAAATACGATCTCAATAAAGCCTCTGAATAACATGGGTCCTTCTTGAATTGCATAAAATCGTCTAAATGTAGCCAGAATCAAAGGTAAAAGGGTGTCATGGTGCTGAAGGGGTTAATAAATTGGATACGCAACTTACAGAAATGCTATTGAAAATTAAGTGAAGGTTCGATTTTAGTGACTGGCAAAATATATACAAAATTAAATAATGAAAAGCTAAAACAGCAGTAAACTAAATGCTGGTAGGCGTCTGCGTCTTCGAGTCGGCCTTCTAGGAATACAGTAGATTAGCAGGGAACTATTGCATTAAGGGAGGATGATTCACTTGGTAGATTTTTTCATTTTTTTATTATTTTCTTTAATTTCCTCCCTAGACCTCCATCAAACTAAAAAAAACATCCATCAGATCCCCCTTCTAGATTAATTTGTACATTTTTCGGTAGAAAAATTTCCCGGCCAAAGGCCGGTTACTCTTAAGATTACAGGCTCGCTATCGCTCGCCAGGAAAAAATCGACACCTAAATGGCACGAAAAGTTTTGACAACGAAATGTGGCAAAAGGTATTAAAATCGCCAAACTAATGGGCCGAACGTCATAAAACCTGAAAACTATTGGGGGTAAGCATGAGGAAGAAGGGAGACCAGAAAAACAGCCCATGTCCCCTTAATGATGGGGATGGTACAATATCGCTTCAAACTTGATCTTCGAAAGTAAAGGCATGAAGGTATTGGTGTACGACTATCTTACCCATATGTATGTGCCAGTATCTCTCTTCTACACAAGCGCGCGCGCGTGTGTGTGTGTAACAATGATCTTTCCAATCGGATTAAAGTTACATACATTTCCTTTAACACGTCAGCTTCTTTAACCCTCTTGTTGTGTATATTTCAACAGTGCCATCATCAGTGAGACCAACACTAGGCATTGACACCAACCAGAGGGAGGAGGTGTTATCAGTCCTCTCCACCACCGCCGCCACCACTGCCACCATCACCACCAATGTCCCGCACGGTCCAAGGGTAAGCATATAACCGTTGTGAGAAATGAAATTTTAACATTGGCATTTGTGTTATAGGAAATGGGTACGTAATGTCTGAGATATTACTGATTAAATCATGTATTAAATGTAAAATTAATTAATGTATTAATACACTTTTAAATTAGCTGCAATTAAATAGATAAAACGTCGCCGGTACAGAAGGGGTTAATATAACTTTAGTTTTAAGCTTAAGGGAGCCGACCTAGCTTTGTTTTAGCTTGTTCTCCCTCTCTCTTTGGCTTGTATCCATTTGGCCCCATTCAGCCTAATATTTTAAGACGTTTACCCCGAACCAAGTGTCAATATTTTCCTGGTGAGCGGTAACGAGCCAGAATATATATATATATATATATATATATATTTTTTTTTTTTTTTTTTTTGACAAGTTAAATTTGTAAATTTTTCGATAGAAAAATGTCTCCGGCGAAGCCAGATTTCTCCATACAATGCTGGCTCGTTATCGCTCGCCAGAAAGAAACTAACACCTGGATGGAGATAAATGTCTTAAAACAGTTGGCTGAGTGGGGCCGAATGGATGCAAGCCAGGGAAAGAATGAAAAGGAGATAAAGATGAAAAAAAAAACGGTGACGCCCCTTAAGTTTTTGAGGATGTAAGATGATAGTGAATGTGTTATTTCCGTGTTCCCCCAGGTGGACGTGTTACACTCTGGTGACGTGACCACCGTACTGGGACAGACAGCTTCACTCAGGTGTCGGGTGCTGGACAGAGGCAATGTTTCCGTCAGTATACAGGCCTCTTATATATATATATATATATATATATATATATATATATATATATATATATATATATATATATATATTATACAGTATATACATATATATATATATATATATATATATATGTATATATATATATATATACAGTATATATATATATATATATATATATATATATATATATATATATATATATATATATATACATATATATATATATATATTATATATATATATATATATATATATATATATATATATATATATATATATATATATATATATATATATATATATATATATATATATATATATATATATATATATATATATATATATATATATATATATATATATATATATATATACTTAAAATAGAAAACACAATATATGTGATTGTAAGTCTGACTGTGAGTGTGTGTGTGTGTGTAGGTGAGGACGGTGTGTGTGTGTGTTTGTGTCTACTCTGGAGCTCTGTCATAGAAAATGTTTAATAAACAATGGGACTGCTTTGTAATTTTGCAGCAAGCTAGATGGCAATGGGAGATATACACGTTGGTAAAGGTTGAATAATGATATAGTCGTGAAGTTAGCCCTGCAATTATGTAAAACAGTAGGTTTGACATGAGGAAGGACGGGATGGGTAAAGAGTTAAAAATATAGTTAAGGTATAATTATCTAGCAAGCAAACATTCATTCAGAGAGAGAGAACAAAGATTATGAGTGTCGATAATTTTATAAAAGATTATATTTCCTATGTAAGAGTTTGTTGCTTAGAGAAAAGTGAGATAGCGTTAAGGTGGACACATACAGATATATGAGATAACTACATTGATGTGCAGGTTCTATAAAGAATATTGATATGACACTGATAGAGTGATATAATTAGAGTGGAGAAGTGAGACAGAGACTGAAACCGAGACAGAGTGATAATCAATGGACTAAGTTGCATATGTATACTACAAAATAATATTAGCCTATCTACCACAAACGTCAGATATATAGCTATTGATTATTGTAACCCCGGAAGAAACATTACGAATATCACGTAATCACAGAGAGCCATAAACACATACAAAGAGGAAAGTGACAAACAGACAGACAGAGGAATTGCGGTGTGAGTGTCCTAGGTTCGAGTCCTTGGAGTGCCACATGTATTTGTTGATTTCATTCACTGAGTTTAGAAGTGAAGGTTGTTGGTGAAAATGTTTAATATACTCATCACATAAATGTTTAATATACTCATCACATAAATGTTTAATATACTCATCACATAAATGTTTAATATACACATCACATAAATGAACGTAAACCAACTTAACAATGGAGAGAGAGACATACACACTATTAGACAACTTAAGGGGGTAGTGGTGTTTCTTTGATCTTGTTATTTATTTATCTATTTATTTACAGTAACCTCGCTAGACCTCCATCTAACTTTTAAAAAAACACTCCCAACACCCCCTTTCAAGATAAATTTGTACATTTTTCGGTAGAGAAATGTCCCGGCCGATGGCCGGTTCCTCTTAGAATTACAGGCACGCTATCGCTCGCCAGGAAAAAATCGACACCTAATGTCACCGAAAGGTCTTTATATTGACAATGAAAAAGGGCAAAAGGTCTTAAAAATCACCAAACTAATGGAACAAACGTCTTAATATTTCAAGGCTAATGGGAATAAACATCATTAAAAAAGGGGAACTACCTCGCCCTTAATAGACACGTTGGATACATGCCAAACAACCCAACCAAGTGCCATCCAAATAGACCGAGAGACACCCTGAATGAAGGCCGGCAGGCAGGTTGACTGCTGTAGATGGGTGAGATAGATAACTGGATAGAATATTTGGCACGTATGCCAACAATGAATCAGAGGGGGAATGAGAGAAGGTCCAGAAAGAACACGCACATGCAAACATACATAAACGGAGAGAGAGAGAGAGAGAGAGAGAGAGAGAGAGAGAGAGAGAGAGAGAGAGAGAGAGAGAGAGAGAGAGAGAGAGAGAGAGAGAGAGAGAGAGAGAGAGAGAGAGAGAGAGAGAGAGAAATAATGTAGAGAGAGAAATAATGTATAGGATAATGATGATTAGCTATAATCCGTGTATAGGGATCGGAGGGTAATTTCAGGTAAGATCCACCGCGGTATTATTATTTTTTTCTTCTATGTGAATGAGGGACACAAAAGGCATAACTGCCTGCAATGAGTGACTCCCCCAGATTCAAAGAGTGACAGAGCCAAAATCAAGGGATGTTCGAGCTAAAATGCCTGGACACACGGTTTTGAAGCAATTTAAGTCATAGGAAGAGGGAAAGACTGATTCTGGGAGAGAGTTCCAGAGCTCAGCAGTTGAATAGAAGAAAGTCTGAGAATAGCTTTTCACTCTTGGGTTGGAGAGCTGCACAGAGTAGGGGTGGGATTGTGTTGCAAGGCGGGTGCTACGTACCCTACGTAGAGGAGGTGGTATACACTGGGAAAGCTCCGAGGAACACCGCTAATGATCGAACAATGCAGGTGTTTTGTTAAATATTAACCTAGGTAATATTACAAGTATTGCTATTTTGTTTACGACCCTAGACCTTTAGTTAAATGTTATTGCTTCGTTTTATCTAGAGTAAACCAATTGGTGTTCTTCATAAATGAATATATATCCATTGGAATTAAATGGCTAAAGATTGAATTAGAAGGACTAGTAAATGTTTCATCAAAGTTGTTGTAATTGCAGGTGTCATGGATCAGGCATCGAGACCTTCACCTGTTGACCGTGGGGGACTACACTTATACCAGTGATCAACGCTTCCAGGTTAGTAGTAGGTGTGTGTCTGTGGGTGGGTGTGTGTGGCTGTGTATGTGTCTAATCACTTACTCACACACACACTATCACACACCGGGCACTGCTCCTTTTGTTCACTGTGTATCCTAGTCGTTCATAGTATTTAATTACTCACATTCAGGTTTATAGGTACACTACCATAACCAATCTCTGTAGTGACATAATTTAGGAAAATAATAATAATCAATACGTTAAGCTCGTTATTTGGATTTGTTCTTATCAGTGAAATTCCTCACTTTGGATGTGCCAACTATAATGTTAAGTACTATCTTGTGGTTATTAAATTCTGCTGAAAATCTTTTTTTTTTCAGTTAGTTCATTAACCCCTACTGTACCAGAGGGTATTACCATAAATGTACCCTTCAGTACCAGGCAATGTCAGGAGTCAAGAGAGAACAACCTTCCACCTCAAAAGTTGAAGGATCACTGGCCCAGCTAAACTGTGGGAGCTTGCTCGGCTTGGAACTAAGCTGAGAATTGTTGGCAATGTCTCAGAGCAGTGCGTACAAGTCATGGCACCTGGTACCGTTTGATACTGGCAGTTACAAGGACCGCATATTATGGACGTACGTCGTTCGTCGCTGGTACTGACGAGTGACTTTTTTACTGACGGCCAATGTCCGTCGCTGGTATAGTAAGGGTTAAGTTTCAGACATAGCAGTTATTATTCTATTATATTGTTGATTCATTTCTGAATGCTCCATAATTATTTAATTCAAAATTAGTTTTGTAAACGTATAATTTGTTCATAGTTTCACTAGTCTCTTATCATGAATAATTGGAAAAGTTTATATTTCTCATTAAGAAAAATATGAGACTATGTGTACCCCATACTATTGCAAATCATATAACACTGTTCTACTCTATAAGACATCATGGAGCACGAGTCTGTAAATGTGCGTGCTAAAGCTGTATGTAGCTACAAATATCTCTGACAGGCGAAGTAAGAGCCATATACGGGAGACTGTGTACTGTATGTGTGTACCAACACTCAATGAACTACAAGTATCTCTGTCAGGCTATGTACGAGCCTTCTACGGGAGACTCTAACAAGTATATCTGACAGGCGATGTACGAGCACTCTACGGGAGACTGGGTGCTGCTGGTGGGGGGAGTGCAGAGGAGGGACCGGGGGGTGTACGAGTGTCAGATTAGCACCACTCCACCCACCAGTCACTTTGTAGCTCTACACATCATAGGTCAGTACCGAGGGTTGCGGAAGCCAGCCAATCGTATACTGTAAATTAAACCTACAATAGGGTCAACAACAGTCTACATTCATATATTTTCTTACCATTTGATGTGCATACACCAACAGAGATAACGTACAGCAGATATAAAGCTAAAATAACGTAATTCAAAGTAGCTCCCTTACTGTTATCTTTGGTGGTGAATCAACACAGGTTAACCCCTTCTGTATCGGCGACGTCTTTTTAACTTTATTCTGGCTACTATTAGACGATTGCATTCAGTTTAAATAGTACCTCCAGCAATTAACAGGCTTCGAACTATCTCACTTAACCATTTTTACTACAACAGATTTTCTTAAACTGCACATACTGTCTAACTATAGCTAGAATAAAGTTAAAAAGACGTCGCCAGTACAGAAGAGGTTAACAGAAACAAATTCATGGTTGAGCATCTCAATCGTCTTTGCTACGATACAGGTACGTTAATTACAGTATCTCATTTTATAGTGACTTGCTAATATATATATATATACTTGACCCTTTTGCAGTGGTAACAACATTGTTATACTGTATATTCGTGTTGGGAAAATCCGTACCCACCCAAGCTAGCCCAAGGCAACGAACAACATATTGGTCTGGTTCACCACTGTCATGGATTTCACTATCAAGATAACTGAATTTATTCAAGATTTCTATGTTTTCGCTGTTTGCATATACAGTCTGTAGTGCTTTATAATACAAGTTATCAAATGCTTGAGCTTTATACTTTAAGACCAAAAGACCATTAGATTCATGGGCTTCAACTTCTCTTATAATGATTCAAGGGTTAGTGTAGGAATCTCTAGCGAATTTTGTAATGATCACTGCATCATTTGCAAAGTCATTCAGTGATCTTGATATAACCGACATATGCTCCGCAATGACTATGACTTACTGTACAGTTCAATAACCATTCCATTCAAATGTAATAAATACTGCAGGTTTCCCACGAAGTAGGAGTGTCTCGATGTACGGAGTCAAACGCATAATAAATGAGTTTGATATAAACTTTAACCCCTTATTGGCGGCGCGCATCATAAGTCGAGTGAAATAAATTTGGACTATGTGGCGGCGCGCGACATAGGTCGTGTGGCAATTTCAGCACGTAATGTTGCTGAGAGAGAGAGACAAGTGGTGGCAGGAGAGTAGCGAGCGTATGACTGCTCCAGACCACCGCGGCGGACCAACTGACATGAATCCCACCCTCCTCCACCCTCTCACACTCGCTACATAGTGAAATGTATGGGGAAAGTACCGAATTACATGGTTTTTGCACTCGTGTTGCGCGGTTGTTGCAAGAAAACTAGCCGTCATACAAGGATCGTTGTGGTGTCATTGGAAAGCTCTGTGTATGCCCTTTCAGGGATAGATACTTGTTTTACGCTTTGGGTCTTATTTAGGCATGAAAATGATCACGTAAACAGCCCTATTTTGGGTAAAAACACCCCGCTGGTGGCTACATATTATATAGCGCCTAGGCTCTTAAGGTGTTAATGCAGCATGAACCCACAGCAGGCAGTTATTTTTTTCCTTTCCAAACAGGGACGACAAAGCATCTTTTCCAGGCAAAGGGAATGGTATCAGATCATGAAGCAGCAGTCATCTCATGGATCCCACCCCTGGCATTCAGTCTTAAGCCTAGTTCACACATGCAAGAGTCCGAGCCTGAGTGTCCACGAGTCGACAGTCGTGGACACTCGGGCAAAAATTAGCTCGAGTGTGCAAAATTCCACGAGTCACGACGAGCACCCACGAGTGCACTCGTGGGCACTAGCAGTTCTCCACGAGCCACTACGAGTGTGCTGCGAGTGTACTGAGAGTGGTGGAAAATTTGAATTTTAACGGTCATTTTCGGATCACGAGTAGCTACGAGGAGTTACGAGTAGCTACGAGTAGTTCCGAGTCACTATGAGTATTGACGAGTCACTACGAGTCACTGAGAAATACCATGAGTGTCTTAATGTTGAAATGACTCGTGGTGACTCGTAGTGACTCGTGGACACTTGTGATGACTCGGGCAGTTTTTGACCAAGTGTTTTTGTCCGCGAGTGTTCAAATTCAAATTTCAAATTTAAACCTTTATTTAGCCATTAAGGAATACAGACACAAAATATGTACATCATATTATAAAGAAATAAAATAGTCCTGGCTGAGCCTTTTGAGAGTGACCTCAAAGGCACCCAAAATAGTTATTAATAGTATGTTGCACATTTACAGGTGAAGCTGTGTCATAGAAAAATAACTAGATACACACAAACATTTTGGCCAAACAATAAAGCATCATATTTAATTTACTTCCCGAATATCCCTTTAAAGACATAAAACACTCGCACGTAAACACCCACACACACACTGACACGTAATAGGAACATTACAAAGTTGTTATTTGTAATCAATTTCTGTCCTCGCCATTTCTGTAACGTAGTATTCAAGTACCGGTAACTCTTTGTTGATATTTTAACAATATGTATTTTTTTCAGAGCCAACTTAAATGCTATAATTGTTTGTTGAGTTTGAATGTGAAGTGGTAGTTTATTCCACACTTTTACTCCTTTTACTCCTTTCACGAGTAGTTACGAGTAGTTATGAGTCACTACGAGTATTCACGACTAATAACGAGTCACTGAGAGTTACCATGAGTGTCTTGAGGTTGAGATGACTCGGGCCCAGGTTTTCATGCAAAGATGAAAATTTGGCTCCCCGAGCTGAGTTCCCATGAGTACCCACGAGTATCCCACGACGTTGATAGAAGAATTCTCCCTACCAGGAATTTACCGGAGACCTCTGGTGGACGCTTCTGAAGTAGCGACAGAGCTACGTCTGTCGACATCAACAATAGTCAACACCTAGGCTATGCAAAATTTATCACGATTTCTTACGATTCTGCATGTTTTTACTATATACTAGATGGCTACACTAAGTGCTTATATAGTATGGTAGTTGTGGGAATGTCCATATGTTGCAAGAAATGACTAAAAGCAAAATTATAAGGATGATGAACTATCATAACAAAAAAGCGCAAAAATACCTTCTTCCTTATATACAGTATATAAATATAAGTTATTTAATATTATGGGTGGCTTTAAAATATAATGAGCATTAATATGCAATGACTGTACTCTATGTCAGCTATAGAAAGTTCGACATATAACTTATAATTAAGAATTATTGATGGAGGGGGAGGGGAACAACTGCGGGATATCGCTATTTAAAGGTCCCAGGTCGCTTACTGTACACAACAACATGTCAGGCGCGGCAACTCCAAGAATTTCTAGTAGAGAGAATTGCTGATGCGATATATCATTTTACGGGACAAAGTAACAAATACGAAAAACAAAGGAGACAGACAAAACTTTGATACTGTTAAACAAAACTAACAAATATTGATCAGACCACATCAATGGAAACGGTCAACAATATTGCACTATATTTGTTTCATATATTTTTTATATTTAATCACTGAACTGATTAATGACATCACAAAATGTGTTTACTGATTAGAGCATGTTAAGAAAGTTGAGATGTTATTCTAGGAAATAGTTCAAAACTCAGTACACGGAATGTAGGCAAGGTCTAAGGCTACACATGCAAATGTAAGTAGTGAAGAATATTCGAGAAGTATCAGAAGCAAAGGACATATAGTAATAGGAACCTCTTTTATGACGTTTTGCTTCATGTTTTCTACAAATCACTGACTAACCTCAATAATATTTTCCATTACAAAACAGCATACTGTACATGTCTTTACCTCCTCATGTATAATGTTGTTCTGTATTATCAGAACCAGTGACAGAGATCCTGGGCGGAACGGACCTCCACATCAACACAGGTTCTACCATCAACCTCACCTGTCTTGTCCTCTATCACCCCCGTTCACCTGAGGTTCTCACCTGGCTACACCTAGGCAAGGTACAAGTATACACAAATATAATAATGACTAATACTAATCTTCAGAAACTAAAATAGAAACGTTCATTAATATAAACCAACCAATCATCTTATAACATGACTAGATTCTGCTTAATTTAATCTCTACTAACTGTACATGCTCAATGAAAGTATGCAAAAGTTTTACTGATGAGTGTATATACCAATAAGAAGAGGCTTCAGAATAAACAAAATAACATATATAACAAATTTGTGACGTCCTTCAAATATAATTTAATAGTTCATTATACAGTATTTTGGTTGATATACTGTAGTCCTTGCCTAAACCTTTGTTAGCCAATGCGTTTGGGAATAGTGGAGTGGAGGATAAAAGGAATTGGGGGGTACAAGGATGGTGTTTGTGTGTGTGTGTGTATTTACCTAATTGTATTTACCTAATTGTATTTACCTAATTGTAATTTTACAGGAGTGAGCCTAGGCTAGTGGTGTCCCGTCTTCCAAACTCATATTATCATATTTTACTTTGAACTGGCTTATACACTTGGCACACACTACCTTTCCTGGGAGTGAATTCCACTTTCCTATACTTCTACAAGGAAAGGCAAATGTTCTCACATCCTTCTTGCAAGGCTTGACCGCCAGTTTGAATGTATGGTCTATCGTTCTTCCTTTTGATGGTATGATGAAGTCTTCCTGTCAATCCAGTCAATCTTGTTAACACATGTGTACATCATGATCATATATCTGCGTTCTCTTCTATTTTGCAATGTAGTAAGTTCTATCTTTTCCAGTCGTTCTTCATAGCTGCACCCTTTCGATTCTGGAACTAACCTTGCTGCTGCGCTCTGAACTTTTTCTAGTTTACCTATGTGCTTTTTAAGATGTGGACTCCATACAACTGTTGCATATTCTAATGTGGGTCTGATAAAGGTTATTCTTAGTTTTTTTCATCATATCTACATCTACAGGTATGTATGGAAAAGCAACCCTAACATTGGCTAGCAGTCCATAAGCATTTCTCACTTTCTCGTTTATGTGATCTTCAGGTGATAGTATGGGATATATTATTACCCCCATATATTTGTCTTTCCTTGAAGGTTTAAGCTCTTTTTCACCCATGTTATATCTTCCATGCGGCCTTCTTTGACTTTAACCCATCTCCATGACATGACACTTCTCTGCATTATAATCCATTTCCCAAATTTTACTCCATTCAAAATGAGTTGTGATATCCTGCTGCAGAGCCTCACAAGAATCTTGACCTATTATTTGCCTCAGTAACTTTGCATCATTAGCAAACGAGTTAACATAACTTCCGAGCTGACATTACTTGGCATATCATTAATATATATCAGGAACATGATCGGTGCTAAAACAGCGCCCAGCGGTACACCACTCCTAACCTTTTTCTAACTTGAAGATTGTCCTTTGACTACTGTTTTCATCTTTCTTCCAACAAGAAAAACCTTCATCCACTTGAGAAGTGATCCTCTAATTCCGCCTTTCATTTCCAGCTTCCATAACAGCCGTTGATGTGGAATACGATCAAATGCCTTTTCAAAATTTAAATAGATGCAATCCACCCAGCCTTCTCTCTCTTGCACTATTTCAACAACTATATCATATAAACTTAATAAACTAGTCACACATGACCTACCAGATCTAAATCCGAGTTGCTTACTTGATAGTAAACTATTGTTTTCTAAGTGTTCTACCCATCTCTTTCTAATCAGCTTCTCCAAGACTTTGCACACCACACTCGTGAGGGACACTGGTCGGTAATTTAGAAGATCATCTCTATTTCCTTTCTTGAAAAAGGGGACGGTGTTTGCTGTTTTCCATATGGAGGGTAACTTTCCTTCTTTTAATGAGTGTCCCAAATATGACGCTAAGTGGGTGGCTTAATTCCTCTGCACATTCCTTCGAAACCCAGCATGCAATTTAATTTGGTCCCATCGCCTTCCTTTTATCTAAATTTATCAGCAACTCTCTAACCTCTTCTTTCATGACAAGTATATTATCCATTCCAGTTTCCTTTACTAGAGTGTCTTTATAATCTACGAAAAACTGACTGAAACTTTGCATTTGATACTTCACTTATTGCTTGTTCATGTTTATAAACTTCACATTCCACAACAACTCTCTGTATTTTATCTTTCACTTTTATTTTTTTTCTAATATAACTGTAAAAATGGTTAGGTTCTTTATCACCTCTGTTTATTATATAGTTTTCATAATTTGCTTCCTCTTTTCTTCGTACTTGGGTATACCCATTTCGTGCCTGCTTGTATTTGTGATATGCTTGTGTTGTGTTGTCTCCTATAATTGTTCCATAACAGATCTTTCTTCTCTTTGGCTAGTCTACATCTCTCGTTAAACTATTCTTTGTTCCCCCTTCTCTGATTTGCCTGGTGTTTGAGTATATATCTCGATACTCCCCCGTTATACACCTCGCTAAAAAAACATATATATATTGCTTTTCTACATCACGTTCCTCAAACTCTTGTTGCCAATTTATATTGCCCAAAGAATTGCCTCAGTTGCTCATAATTACCCTGTGCAAAATTTAATCTGTCTTGTTTGTGCTCTTCCCTCTCCTTGGTGATGTCATAATTTGCATTAAACCGGAAACTCAATAGAGTATGGTCACTTTTACCGAGTGGAGGCATGAACTCCAAACTCACAATTGCATTATTTGTTCTAGTAAAGATTAGATCTAACATCGACGGTATGTCCTCTCCTCGCACTCTGGTTGGTTCATTAACGTGCTGATGCATGACAAATTCCATTATTAGGTTAAGTAATCTACTACTCCAGGTATGATTCTCCCATCTAGTTTCCATTTTTAGCCAGTAAATATCTTTAGTTAAAATTTCCCCCTAATACTACTCTATAGTGCCTTGTGTGTGTGTGTGTGTGTGTGTGTGTGTGTGGGTGTGTGTGTGTGTGTGTGTGTGTGTGTGTGTGTGTGTGTGTGTGTGTGTGTGTGTGTGTGTGTGTGTGTGTGTGTGTGTGTGGGTGTGTGTGTGTGTGTGTGTGTGTGTGTGTGTGTGTGTGTGTGTGTGTGTGTGTGTGTGTGGGTGTGTGGGTGTGTGTGTGTGTTGAGGGGGAGGGGGAGGATATAGAGAAGGGGTCATTCAGTCACCCACATAACTTCTTCAACTTCTCATATATGGCTGTGTGAAAATATGTATAAGGAAGAAGTTATATGATTGTAGCTGTGTATACCTTATAAATGACACAGTATCAAACATCTTAAATACACCTAAGTTTATAAAAACAAAAAACACGATTGGTTATAAATGTACTCATAACTTGTACACAAGAAGTGTCTTGCTCATGGTTGTCAGTACACAGAGCGTCACAATGTTGGGCCATATAAGATTTCAATAATATATGGCGCCAAATGTGTATATTCAGCATTTACCTTTATATATTTATTTATATATATATATATATTTATTTATGTATTTATTTAGTTTATTATGTATTCATTATTTCTGTTTGTTTGACTAACTTACATTTTCACAGCAAGTAAAATTTAATTTCCACAATATAAGACAAAGTTGCCAATCAAATATCATCATCATCATCTGAGGCCTGCCACCTCCTGAAACGTTCATCAGGAGTAGTTGGCTTACTAACGTACTAGAGTCTCATATTGTCATAATAAAGTAAACCAATTAATGTAAAAAACACACATGACAGCAAGATTTATTTTGGTATTTTGAAGCAGGGGAGGTAATCATTGGAAGCCCTTGACCATATTTTAGTTTATGTTAGTTTATGTATAATTATGTATCTTTAGTCCTACCCATACATATGCCAATGACTCAACCCTAAACACATCCTATTAACCTTCCACGGCGAACCTCAATGCAGTCACTTAGAAACTCACGTGATGAGGCCATAGCACACAGTCATATCTTCTGATCTATCTATTTGGCGTCTCTTTTTCTGACCTTTCTTGGATACACCCTATTACCACATTTGCTAAAACACATTCTCCTGTTAAACCTGCTCAACTGTCTCCGTGAGTTCTAGCTCTGTTCAAGGATATTGTGAGCCCATATTCTGTTCAACGTACTGTCCACATACCACATACCACATAACGCATTTCTCGAAAGGGTAAAAGCTCATCAACTCACCTCCTCTTGCTACTTCTCTAGAATCACTCTCTTTATGTCATTATATTGCATCTCTCTGTCTCTTCTATCATTATTATAGGTGTAAATAGCCGGCTGGAGAAGTATTGCAAGGCAAATAATATTCCATTCCTGGATAACTGGACCCTCTTCTATGGTAAGGATGAACTGTATGCCCAGGATGGAGTACATCTCTCTCGACTAGGAGTTTCGACCTTAGCCAGCTCACTCGACAAGTTTGTTGCGGGGTTTTGTTAATAAACCATAGGTGTGTAAGTAAAATAGAATCCCAGCCACATGACATTGATAGTAATAACGAACATTCTGATAGCGTAGATTTTCCGTCTAGGTCCAGTAGTTTAACAGGTAAAAATAAATTAGTTAAAACAATAGAAAAATAGTTGCAAATACAAGTAATAGTTTGAGGGTTTATTATACAAATTGTAGGAGTTTATGTAACAAAATGAACGAACTTAGAGCACTGGTTAACAAAGAAAATATAGACATAATAGCGCTAACTGAAACATGGATTAATACAGAAACCAGGCAGTTTTTAGCAGAGTTTGATATACCGGGATATAGTTTGTTTAAATATGACCGAACAAGTAGGAGGGGCGGTGGTATAGCAGTGTTTGTCAGGAGTTCATTAAAAAGCTGTATTAAATCAGGTATTAGAGTAAATAATGAAAATGAAAGTGTTTGGGTAGAGGTTAACGAAGGTAGTGAGACCTTAGTTATTGGAGTTATGTATAGACCGCCAAATATGAGTAGAAATGACGGAACATCATTATGGGAGGAAATTAAAATAGCATCAAGGTTTAGCAACGTGTGCATTATGGGGGATTTTAATTTCCCTAATATTGATTGGCAGTAACAAATAGGCTACTCTGATTCAAAGGAGTTTATTGAGGTAGTACAAGATAGTTTTTATCTCAATTCAGAGATACGCCGACTAGAGGTGATAATATTCTCGATTTAGTTTTCAGTAACAATGAACATATGATAAATAGTGTAGAAATCGGGGACCACCTAGGAAATAGTGATCACAATTCTGTGTATTTTAATATACAATGGAAAGGTAATACCAGAGAGAATACAACATTAATACCTGACTTCAGAAAAGCCAATTATGGTGGGTTAAGAAGAGCTCTATTAGCGGACCCTATGGTATAAAAATTAAGTCGATCCAGGTGTCCAAATGAGTGTATCCCTTCTCAGGCACCTGTCATCTTAAGTCAGGAGAGACTTCAAACTTGGTAGATACATACGATAATTTTATCAAGTCAGTATTCAATGCGCAAAATAAATATATCCCCAAAAGAAAATTTAGATCCACACAGAACCAACCCAAATGGATGAATAATAGACTATTAGATCTTCTAGGAAAAAAGAGAGGAATATATAGAAAAATTAAGAAAGGCGAAATTCACCTACTTGCTTACTATCAGAATCTATCACGACAGGTAAAAAAGGATATTAAGAAAGAAAACATAAATTATGAAATTAAGGTTGCCAACGATTCAAAAAATAATCCTAAAGCTTTTTACCAACTATATAAATCCAAGGTTAGAGATGTAATTGGTCCCCTTAAAACTTCGATAGGAGAAATGACAGAAAATGATTTAGAAATGTGCAGTACATTAAATAGTCAATTTCTTTCCGTTTTCACTAATGAAAATTTGGTACAGTTTCCAGAAGTCCGTAAGGTATATAGCGATAGTATAGAAAATAGGTTAAGTACGATTACTATAAGTTGAAATGATGTGCTTAAGGAAATTGGCAGACTGAAACCTCATAAATCTCCTGGTCCTGATGAGGTATATGCTAGAGTATTAAAAGAATGCAGAGATGAGTTAAGTTACCCATTAACATTTCTATTTAACAAGTCATTAGAAACAGGTATAGTTCCAGAAGCTTGGAAGCTTGCAAATGTAGTTCCGATCTTCAAAAAAGGTGATAAATCAATAGCATCTAATTACCGTCCCATTAGTCTCACTTCAATCATAGGAGAGCTACTAGAGTCAATTATTGCTAGGAATATGAGAAACCACTTAGAAACATTTAACTTAATCAATTCTTCTCAGCATGGATTCACTCAGGGACGGTCTTGCCTTACAAATTTGCTTATTTTTTTCTCAGAGGTACATGAAGCAGTAGATAATGACAAGTCATATGATATCATATATTTAGATTTCAGTAAAGCTTTCGACAGAGTCCCTCATGAGAGATTGATGAGAAAGGTTGAGGCACATGGAATAGGTGGGGCGTTGTTAGGATGGATTAGGTCATGGCTAATTGGTAGGAAGCAAAGAGTCAGCATAAATGGTACCAAGTCAGAATGGGGAGCAGTCAAAAGTGGTGTCCCCCAGGTATCTGTATTAGGTCCTCTGTTGTTTATTATATACATAAATAACCTTCATTTAGTTATAACTAGTAGGATAAGTAAATTTGCAGACGATACCAAAAATGGGGAGAAAAATTGATTCAGATAGAGATATACAGTGTCTGCAAAGGGATCTAGATACATTACACGAATGGTCAGTAAATTGGCAGATGAAGTTTAACATTGACAAATGCAAGGTATTAAAGATAGGGAAGATGCATACAAATGTTATATATAAACTAGCTAATATGGAATTTGAAAACTCAGACTGTGAGAAAGATCTAGGTGTGTTTGTTAGCAATGTTTTGAAGCCTAGAAAACAATGTATAAGCGTTCGTAGCAAGGCAAACAGGATTCTCGGGTTCATATCTAGGAGTGTGAGTAACAGAACTGCTGATGTTATCTTAAAACTTTACTTGTCATTAGTGAGACCCCATAATTATGGATTATGCTTTTCACTTTTGGTGTCCTTATTACAGAATGGACATAGATTCATTGGAGAGAGTACAACGTAGAATGACAAAAATGATCCATAATATTAGAAATTTTCCGTATGAAGAAAGATTGAAGAAATTAGGCTTACATTCGTTAGAGAGACGCAGAGTTAGAGGGGATATGATAGAGGTATTCAAGTGGGTTAATGGGATTAATAAAGGGGACATGAAAAATGTACTAAAGCTCAGTGATAGCGAAAGAACTCGTACACATGGTTTCAAATTAGATAAATTTCGTTTCAGAAAAGATATAGGCAAATATTGGTTTGGTAACAGAGTTGTAGAGGGATGGAATAGGCTACCAAGTGATATAGTGGGATCAAGAACGATAGGGAGCTTTAAGATAAAATTAGATAGGCATATGGACGAGAGGGGTTGGGTGTGAGAGGGATCTACCAGGTGTGGGCCAATCGGCGTTCAGCAGACCCCCGTAATCTTGTGATAATCCCTGACCGTTTTGGTGGGGGCAGTACTCAAGGTATTAGTGAGTTGGGCCTATAATTGGGCCTTGTAATTGGGGTTAGGTGTGACAGGGATCTGCCTTGTGTGGGCCGATCGGTTTTTTGCAGACTCCCATTTTCTTATGTTCTTATGTTCTTATTACAATTATCAGTGTATTTCAGAGTTTTCTCACATACCTTTTCCTTTATAGAACCCGCCTTCCTGAGAATTTCCAAACCTTTTCTGTCCAACTCTCTAACCCAAGAGTGAACCCATTTTCCTGGTTTTCCTTTCACTCAACAAGTAAACTCTAAAACTCTCTCCCTCAATAACCCTGACACTACAGAGGGCTGGTCCTACAACGCCAATCAGATAACCTTTTCATCCTTAAAGACATCCATCAACATACCAATATTCCCCCCTCCAAGCCCTCTTCCTCCCATCATTTCTAGATATCACCTTTTGCTCCCCAAAACTCGCCCCCACAACATCCTGGAGGGTGGTTAAAACCTTAGGTTCTGACCACCTCCCGATCATTATCACCACCAAAACCGGCCTCACCCCAGCTGGCCACAGATACACATACAATAACTATAAAAAAGCCAACTGGGAATTATATATTTTTTTGTATTATACCAATAAAATGTTGACAGTGCGGGCTAGATCCGCCGACCCATTGATCAACAGCTGACCCTCTACTGACTATGCCACGGCTCATGCCCAGACATTTGGACTCTAATGTATCTTGAACTATATTACGCCACTCTTTCAATTTGAGGGCGACACTCTTTACAGTATCCTTACCTTCATTGACCTTCTCAAAAAAAAAAAAAAAAAAAAAAAAAAAATATATATATATATATATATACCGGTATATATATATATATTATATATATATATAATATATATATATATATATATATATATATATATATATATATATATATATATATATATATATATATATATACAGTATATACTGTATATACGTATAAATAAAAAATTATCTCTCTCTCTCTCTCTCACTCTGTATGTCTCTGTGTCTCCTATTTTACACAACGATATAGCGCCCTGTCCCCCTAATCCATAAATCTTAGTTGTTGGATAGTTGGGTAACAACACTCACACAATCTATAGGTTCTGATAGTGTGTGTGTGTGTGTGTGTTCGCGCGCGCATTTTTTTTTTTTTTTTCAGTGATAGATGACAGGCCCATTCATCGATCTATTGCTAGGACAATAGTAATTTTAAAGTTTCCTTTTACCTCGGAACACTATTTTAACAAAGGTGAGGAGTCCTTATCCGTACCGCAAAGTTGTGCTATGAAACCAGTGGTGCATCTTGGGTAATTTCTTATATATTATCTTCCAGGAACTTTCTTCAAATGTGTTAATTAGGAATAGCTTAAGGGTTTAGTGGCTGTGTTTTGGTCTATTTATGTATATATCTATATATTTTTATGTAACCTCGCTAGACCTCCATCAAGCTTAAAAAATACCCCAGACCCCCATTAAACATAAGTTTGTACATTTTTCGGTAGACAAATGTCCTGGCCGAAAGCCGATTCCTCCTTGAATTACAGGCTCATTATCGCTTGCCAGGAAAATTTGACACCAATATGGCACGAAATGTCTTTATAATGACAACAAAATGGGACGAGCAGTCTTAAAATCGCCAAACTAATGGAAAAAACGTCATAGCATCTCAAAGCTATTGGGAATAAACGTGAGGAAGAAAAAAGCAACTACCATCCCCTTCAGGGGACATGGGTTGTTTTTCTGATCACCCTTCTTCCTCATGCCTACCCCCAATAGTTTTCAGATTTGATGACGTTCGGCCCATTAGTTTGGCGATTTTAGTACCTGTTGCCCCATTTCGTTGTCAATGTTAAGATCTTTGCATGGAATTATTTTTTCCTTCCGTAGCCGGGGACCCTCGGAGAGTGCTTAATGCATTACTGAGGTAATCCTCTTGAGTATAGAGGCATACATTCCATTTTCTTGCGCTCAGACTAACAAAACAAATCTTAGTTTAATCACGCTTGTTCTGCTGCTGTCCGCAATAAGGAGGAAACATTCAAACGGTACCGAACTTCAAACTCAGAAATCTTATTCGTCCTTTGTTTCTGCCCTGAATAAAAGCCGAATCTGACCTTCGACTCGCCAAATAATCTGTCATCAATAATAAATGCACTGAATTATCCAAATTTAGCTCTTCCCAAGCTTTCTGGCATCTAGCCATAAACCTCTCCAACAATTTTTCTTCCTCGTCTTTTCCTTCCCTTTTCCAATCTGACGGCACTACCGCCACTTCTTCCTCTGACAAAGCTGAACTCTTTGCCCAAACTTTCGCTAGAAACTCCGACTTGGATGATTCCGGTTCTATTCCTCCCTCTCCACCCCCCTTAATCAGAGTGATTAAACCTTTAGAGTGCAGGGTAGTCAAAAATGTGAACTTACCAACCACACACTCCAAAGCCTTGAATGCTGAAGGAAAGGGCAAACTAACATTCGTCTGTTAAGTTTATGTTATTGCACCACAAGAACAAAACTAATTCACCATATTTCTTGAAATCCACAACTTCAACAGTCTTGGTCTATCAAATAAATTATGAAATTGCATGTTTTCCCCACAGGAGGTGAAGTACACATCTGAGCGAGGCGGTGTGAGTGTGGTGACAGAGGCTGGTGAAATGACACGATCAGCCCTTCTCATACACCGAGCCACTGAGAGGGATGCTGGAAACTACACCTGTCAGCCTCAGGGTTCACCACATGCCACAGTCATGGTCCACGTCGTACACGGTTAGTACACTACACCTGTATTTTGTGTATGTTTTTACCTATTTGGTTGAAATTTTAAGCTTAATCAAAGACCAGAGTCACCGATCAAATATTTGTTGCTTATTATGAAACAATGGTTGATTGATGAACGCATGAAAATGAGAACCAAGAGTACTATTACAGGGTGTCCATTCAGTGTGAGGGCTTAGTAGCATTCTCGTGCATCAAAATATGACAGTAACATGCTTACATCTCCCGGCAATTAATGATAATCACAGGGGTGGCAAGATAAATAGAGGTGAATAATATTGCTGTATGCATAATATGCATTATACTCATAATGTGGATTTTTGATAAAAATTGAGACGTTAATATATACTGAATTGTCTGCAGTATTATTGATTTTGATAACCAAATAAGTCTGTTGTCTCCTTATGACAGGGGAGCACCACGCAGCAATACAAGGCAGTGTTGGTGTGGGTGGCTTTCCTGCTGACATCCTCCTGGTCTTCTGGGCGGCCGCCACCTGCCTGTGGTGGGCGGGGGTCGGGGGTGGGTCGGGACTTCAACCTCTAACAGTACCACACCAGCGACCACCCTCATGATAGTGTTTCAGTTCAACACAGCCATTACAACACTTCAACCAGTACATTTCAACCAGGGCCAACCCAAGTAAGTTAATACCACTGTAAACAAATTCCACAAATCAAAATTACCAAAAGAAATGCATTTACTTCCAAATGTCTTCCATTATAAAAATAATTATACATTAAATGTCCAACATAAGATATTTTAAAATAAATATATATATGATTTCCATTTCAAGCTGCCACAAAGACTGCATAGATACTAATTAAGGAACGAATGATAACTACAATTGTTCACCCTCCTTCCCTGTTCAGTTGGAGACCCTGGAGTGTTATGCTGAGTATCAAGTGTGTAAAAGCTTCTTACAATGGGGGCTCCAGCCAGACAAATTGTCGAACAATAACCACACTGCCAAACGGTAAGTAAGTATAGCTGCGGTCAGAAATAGCTTTGCAACATTTGAAGAAACATTTATGATATATCAACGAAGTTTGCTTAAAACTGATAGAGCAACAGGCACTGACCTAGTGGGCTTCTCCGTCAACCATTACTGACTCACATATTTAACAAAGAACATGTTTAGGATTTGTTTTTAATTTGCTCCCTAAACCTCCATCAACCTTAAAAACAAAACCTCAAAGACCCAATTTCAAGATAAATCTGTAAATTTTTCGATACACAAATGTCCCGGCTGAAGGCAGATTCCTTTTATATTGCAGACTCGCTGTTGCTCGCCAGGAAAACATCAAATCCAAAATCATTAGAAAAGTCTTAGAATTGTCAGAAATGGGGAGAATGGTCTTAAAATCGATAAACTAATGATATAAACGTCTTAAAATGTCAAAACTAAAGGGGCTAAACACAAGGGAGAAGGGGCTCCAGAGAGAAATACCTCAAATGCAAATCTCCCCTTAATGCAGAACTGTACGGTCACTAACACCGGGTCTCCTATAATTGACCGGTTCTATTTATTGTTTTAGGTGCTAGTTTTTCATATTAACATGATACTGGAATATATGTTGTTCCTTTCCATTGGTATTTGTGATTAATCTTAAAATAAATTATTTAGAAAGACTAAATTCAAGTAACAATTATGTTATAGCACTAAATTTCCAATCTGTGTTGCAACCAAACAATTGAATTTAAAATAATATACAAAACCAATATTTGAAAGTAGAGCTTGATAAAACAAATAGTTACGATTCAGTGCCAATAACGTGATGTTTATATATTAAAAGTTAGTGATTGTTCTGCATATTTATACCAAGCTTATTCCATGAACACGCTATATGTGTGTGTGTTTGTGTCTGTATATATATATATATATATATACAGTATATATATATATATATATATATATATATATATATATACTGTATACTGTATATAGTATGTACTATATATCAAAGACAACGAACGACAGACCTAATGGTCCTTACTAGGCTGCTTGGAGAGAGAGAGAGAGAGAGAGAGAGAGAGAGAGAGAGAGAGAGAGAGAGAGAACGAGAGAACGAGAGAGAGAGAGAGAGAGAGAGAGAGAGAGAGAGAGAGAGAGAGAGAGAGAGAGAGAGAGAGAGAGAGAGAGAGAGAGAGAGAGAGAGAGAGAGAGAGAGAGAGAGAGAGAGAGAGAGAGAGAGAGCCACAGCCGTCAACTGAAAAAACTTTAAATCCAGAAAGACTGGTCCAGAAAACAAATGTTAGTACTAGCCTATGTGTACAATACTGATACGGTAACATTAATAGGGCACAAACGCGGTCAGTCGGGAATTCATGGCAAGATTCTTATCAAGGCGATATTTAAACGCCCGGACTCTTTGGCACTATGCAACATTTCTAGGCAACATATACATACAGTATATATATACAGTATATATATATATATAGCCTATATATATATATATATTTTATTCTTTTATTTTTTTTTTCTATGCGAGTGAGGGTGACAAAAGGCAGAACTGCCTGTAGCAAGTGCCTCCCCCAGAGTTGAAAGAGTGACAGGGCCAAAATCAAGGGATGTTCGAGCCAAAATGCCTGGACACACAGAGTTTGAAGCAATTTAAATCATAGAAAGAAGGAAAAACCGATTCTGGGAGAGAGTTCCAGAGCTCAACAGTTGAATAGAAGAAAGACCGAGAATAGCGTTTCACTCCTGGGTTGGAGAGTTACACAGAGTAGGGGTGGGATTGTGTTGCAAGACGGGTACTACGTACCTTATGTAGAGGAGGTGGTATACACTGGGAAAGCTTTGAGGAACACTGATTATTGTTGTAACAATAGAATAGCGAGAGAGATGCAATATTGCGGTAAAGAGAGAGAGATTGCAAAGAATTGGTGAGTGGATGGGAATTAATGATACGAAAGGCCTTCCTTTTTACTTTATCTAGGAGTGCGGTGTGAGAGGAAACTCCCCACACATGTGAGCTATACTCAATACAAGGACGCACTGTGCCCCTATACAGAGCCAGAAGCTGTGAAGGGGTAAAGAACCCCTTGAGGCGGTTAAGCACACCCAGCTTCTGGAAGGCTGCTTTAGCAAGACTGGTAATATGGTCCTTTCAAGTGAGAGCAGAAGAAAAGGAGACACCGAGAATATTGAGAGAAGATGAAAGATTGATTTTTGTATTGTTGAAGAGTAAGGGATAGTCCTCTGGAAGTTCCGAAAGGGTAGTAAGATGAAAACATCGGGTTTTGGAAGCATTGAAGGTTTTCTCTGCTCTAATTGGAAATAGTAGTTAGATCAGAAGATAAGTGTTGCATGGCTTCATTAAATTTGTTTTTGAGGGTTTGCTGGCTGGCGCGTTCAGAAAAACTAATTGAGTAGTGTAAGGTAGAATCGTCTGCGTATGAATGGGACAGTAGGTACAGTTGAGAAGATCATTTATGAAAATTAGAAAGAGACTGGGAGATAGGAAAGAGCCCTGAGGAACACTGGAATTGATTGGATGAGGAAGTGAGCGATGGTCGTCCACAACCGCAGCTATGGAACGGCCGGAAAGAAAATTAGAGACAAAGGCACAGATGGAGGGAGAGAAACCGAAGGAGTGTAGTTTATAAATTAAATATTTGTGCCAGACTCTTATCAAAGGCCTTCGATATGTCTAGTGCAATAGAACAGGTTTCACCGAAGTCCCGAAAGGAGGATGACCAAGAGTTAGTAAGATAAAAAATTATGAAAAAAGATCATCAGTAGAGAAACCCTTAAGCTCGGTTCACACATATACAAATTAACATCCCGTCCGGCCCCGACCTCTTAATTCGCCTGCAAACGGGCAAGGACGCTGGCAAAATCGCCTATGGTCGGTACAGGGACATGCGGTGTCGCCAGCACACGGGAGGGGGGCCTGGAGGCGGTGATTATTTTATGCATGCATAAAATGGTCGGCGTGGGCCGGGGCAACTGCCACAAAACGTGTCAGGCCGGGACACACATGGGAGCAGTCGACGTCTAGACGACGACGAACAGGATGAGAACGGCGGCAAAAAACCGTTGGAAGGAGAGTCGGCGATGTGTCACGGGAACTGGCGACACCACATGTCCATATACCGCCCATAGGCGATTTTGCCGGTGTCCTTGCTCGTTTGCAGGCGAATTAAGGGGTCGGGACGGACGGGACGTTAATTCGTGCATGTGTGAACCGAGCAAAGGGGGACGGGGACGGACGGGCCAAGGGGCCTCCAGATTGATGCCGTCCTGCCTATTTATTTGGTCGTGGCCGGACTGGACGTTAATTCGTGCATGTGTGAACCGAGCTTTAACCCGCTCCGACATATGACGCGATTTTGAGCCTATTAGGGATACTTTAAAGCCTTTGTTACCATCAGGTGTATTTAGAAACCTTTAGTTTAGTTACTTCAAGCTCTGCAGTTGTCTTTGAGTTAGCTGTGGGCAGAATTTTTTTTTTGGAGAGGTAATTATAAGAGTGAGAGAACTCTATTTCTTATTGCTAATATGGCAACCTCTGCGTCATATGAGTCTGAAGGGGTTAAGGAAGCCATACTGGCGGTCTGGGAGTAGATTATGAGAAGTGAAAAACTTAAGAAATTAAGATTCAAGAATAGTTTCAAAAACTTTAGAGATACAAGAGATGAGAGCAATTAGACGATAGTTGGAGGGTTGAGAGCAGTCGCCCTTCTTTGGGACAGGTTAAATGAGAGCAAACTTCCAGCAAGAAGGGAAGACGTTAGAGGAGAGACAGAGATGAAAGAGTTTGCCTAGGCAAGGAGTCAGCACAAACGCTCAATTTTTTAGTACAACAGGAGGAACACCATCAGGACCGTACGCCTTCTTAGTATTAAGCCCAAAGAGGGTAAAAAGTACATCTTTAGAAGAGATTAGGATATTAGGCATAAGTAGGAGCGAGGGGGATGGAGAGGGAGGAATAGCACTGGAATCATCCAAAGTGGAGTTTCTAGCAAAAGTTTGAGCAAAAAGTTCAACTTTGTCAGATGAATAAGTGATAGCGGTGCCATCACAGAGGAAAAGGGGAGGGAGAGACGAGGAAGACAAATTGTTGGAGAGGGTTTTGGCTAGATGCCAGAAAGCTTGGGAAGAGCTAGAGTTGGATAGTTCAGTGCATTTATTATTGATAAAAGAGTGCTTGGCAAGTCGAAGAACAGATTTGGCTTGATACCGGGCAGAAACATAGGAAGAATGAGATTCTTGAGTTTTAAGGCGTCGGTACCGTTTGAATGCTTCCTCCTTGTTGCGGACAGCAGTAGAACAAGCGTGAGTAAACCAAGATTTGTTTGCATTAGACTGAGAGAAAGAAAATGGAATTTATGTTTCCATGCCCGAGAGGATTACATCGGTAATGCTTTCAGCACTCTCCGAGGGTCCCCGGCCACGGAAGCAAAAGTTATTCCATGGGAAATAAAAAAAGTACTGCCGAAGAGCCTCCCAGTCGCCAGCGCCAAAGTGCCACAAGCGCCGCTGGTTGGTAGGATAGGGTGGCCATACGGGAGACATAGGACAGGTGACAGATATTAGCTTATGGTCGGAGGAACCCAAAGGAGAGAAAATATTTATAGTATAAGCAGAAGGGTTAGATGTTAGAAATAAGTCAAGAATGTTGGGCCGATATCCGAAGCGATCCGGGATACGGGTGGGTTGCTGGACTCTAAGTCATTATGGATATAAAAGATGTAGGCTTGTTCACCAGGTTGGTCAGTGGAAACAGAGGAGAGCCATTGGTGGTGGTGAACGTTGAAATCTCCTAGGATGGAGATTTCTTTGAAAGGAGAGATGGATAGAATGTGTTCCACTTTAGAATTTAGATAGTCAAAGAATTTTGGATAGTCAGCAGAACTAGGGGAGAGATAAACAATGCACACATATTTAGTTTGAGAGTGACAAGAAAGCTTTAGCCAGAGAGTTGAGAATTCAAAAGAGTCTAAGTTGGGAACACGAGAGAAAGCGAGATTGTTGCGCATATATAAGCCACATCCACCTTTGGCTTGAAACTGAGGATAGAGATAGTAGGAGGATACAGAGAAGGGTTTGCTGTCAGTAGTCCCCGACACCTGAGTTTCGGTGAGAAAGAGAATATCAGGGGTGGCATAGGAGAGGTGGTGTTCCACAGAGTGGAAGTTAGAGGAAAGGCCACGAACGTTGCAGACATTTATGGTAAGAGTAGTAGGTAGTTGTCCAGGGCATTTAGGGAAGTCGTTTCCAGGGGTCATACTTATGGGGGCATTTCTGGTCATGATTCTTACAACTACATGAATTACCAAAAAGGGAATTTTCTTAAACAGTTGCTCTCAAAAGCCTGTTCTAATAGTTGTAATAAAACCTTTTTATTTTATTTATGGGAATTGGGCTTAGTAATGTGTTGAGTTTGATGCAACATGTATTGATGAAACAAAATATATGATTAACCCGTACCTTTTTGCTTTATCTGTGTTTTTCCTTCCTCCGTTCATTGTCTCTTAAAAAAACAAAAACAAAAAAAAACAATCCCAGCGACGGCTGCTAGCCGTCAGTAGATAAATCACTCCCCAGTCCCAGTGACGTCTGCAAGCCCAGTAATATACGGTCTTTGAATATGCCAGTATCATGCAGTGGCTGTAACCATGACTTGTAAACACTGTTCTAAGGAATTGTCAACACTTCTTAGGATGGCTGCAAGCTTCCACAGGCTGTCTGAGTCAGTATTTCATCAAATTTTGAGGTGAGAGGTTGCTATATCTTGCCTCTGATGCCATTTTGGCCACATTGCTTGGTACTGGGGTTACTTTTATGGTAGTACCCTATGGTACAGTAGGGGTTAAATAAGATCCGATCATTGTTTTAGTCGAGTTAGGCATCTTCACAACTACTTTATGGTTATACAATCAAATAAATATATAAATAAATAAAACTTATAAGTAAAATATATATATTGTTTTTGTTTTTCTGGTATTGTAACTGCCACAATAGCACTCATTGCCGATGGTAGTTTAACCCGTACAGCCCCAGCGACGCGTCTGACGCGTCGGCGATGTATGTAACGCACAGCCCCAGCGACGCGTCTGACGAGTCACCCTAATTGCTCCGACCGTAACCTCAGGTGTAGCCACTCGAGAGGGCTCAGATTTGTATGGGAACTGTGTACGTATCCCACGCAACCGTGCCGATGGTTGAAAACTCTCAAAGTCCACGTGCGTGCGCGTGAGCGCGCAATAACCTGGTTTTTTGGGGTAATTGCCTTCATTTATGTTTCCATGCCCGAGAGGATTACATCGGTAATGCTTTCAGCACTCTCCGAGGGTCCCCGGTCACGGAAGCAAAAGTTATTCCATGGGAAATAAAAAAAGTACTGCCGAAGAGCAGTATTCAATTTTGTACTCGTGTAAAATACGTTTTCGGGGGCTCTGTAGGACCATTCTTTAAGCTTTTTGAGCGGTTTTTCGTGGTTTTTCCTTCATTCCTAACCTATTCGCTATTGTTTCTGGAATAAAACCATTTTTTGAAAACCGGCCGGGTTCTGGTGAACAAACATTACAAAACTAGCCAGGGCTCCACGGGTTAAGCTTTAATATTTTTTAGACGCCTCACCTCTCACGCCATTGCTACAACCTACTCGTTGATTGCCTCCTGCTGTATTATATTGATATACAGTATATGCCATGGCAAAGCACATTATCTAAATTTTATCATTCAAAACGTTACTTGGACTTTCTGCCTATAAACCCGTTGTTGATAAGCATGTAGAAAGTTATTTATGTTAGAGATTTTGGGTACTGCACGACTACATCTGTTTAATGGTAGGTAATGGGTGGTAATTTGTGTATAGCAACTTATACTCATCTTCATTTTTACATCATGTTTCACTCGCCGATCTGCTTGATAGCTTGGTTACTCATTGTTTATTTACATATTTATTTTATTTAAACTCCGAGTGAACACTTATATTAATTAAAAAGAATATGTTTTCCTTAGACATAAGATATAATCTTATTGTATCTACAGTATATGTTTCCTCTCTTTTTCCTCAAGATCACTGCCGTGACTGCTACAATTTTCTACAGTGTCTGCCAAACCAGTATGTGTCCCAAAAACACCAGCACGACATCGTGCCATGTCGAAGCCCTGCATAATCGCAGCCTTCTACTTTCATATTCTCGGAAGAGCATACCATAATGGAATTTGCAAGAGTCCACCTCCGGTGTGGCGTCAACCCCGTTGTCATAGCATCGAGGTCCTTTCCTAGTAACATGTTCAGATACATCATTACCGTCAAATGGTAAGAATCTCTCAATACAATGTATTATTGCATTTTCAGTATAAAGCATCACAAATTGTATTTTTGCCAAATTTTGCATTGCAATAGTGTTATCAAATTTCACAAACCCTTACTATATATGGATATGTGAAAGTAAAGGCAATTGTGCGCATAGTAGGCTACATATTATGTAGAAAACATTGTGATCGTTTCTACAGTTATCACAGGAATATTCTGTTGGAAATGGTCAGAAGGGATTTAGCATTTGACGCTTACAAAATCTTTAAGTTACATTTAGTTTTAACGACTTTGTTCTTACTTCTATAGAAGAAGAAATTCTACCAGTGACGACAATAATTTCATCATTATCATATCTTCAAACTAGGTCATTTGGCAGGCAGTTTTGAGTCTGCCGACTAATTACAGACACCCTTTCAGAGTAGGCATCACTTTAAAAACGCTATCGTCCCTCAGCGCTCAGTGTCGCATACCCTAGTTTTTACTACACTTGCGAATCTGGTGCTGCACGTTAGTTGTCTGCAAATGTTTGAATTAAGTTGTATAACCGTTTGAATTTGCATCGGAGTGCGGCTTCCGAAGGTTCATTCTGCAGTAAACCTGTATTTTTTACGAACTGCTCCTCTCGCTTGAAACATCTTTCAATATAAATATTACTACAACATAATTCTTCAACTAAATAGTTACTATCTGTATGATTAATTATTTACAAAATATATCATGTGTAATGTGTACTCCTACAATTAACTAATATCTTATATCTCACAAACAACATACAGTGTTGACAGTGTCACATGAACAGTCACACCACTATGAAGGTCATATGTCAACATGTGACCAAAGATCTCTTGACCTACAGTAGGGGGTGCCCTCTGATGTTTTCTGCACACATAATATAGCAAGCTTGGAATTACATGGACACACTTACTACTTACTGTAATTCATTATATCTGTCCAATACATTTGTATAATTGTATGACTTATGAAATAAAACCACCAAAACAATCACCCATGTATTACCCCTCTATAATAGAATCTCTAATACACTCTATGCAAGTGTGCAACATTTGTTCACATGGCTCTGAATTCACATTTCCTGAGACGACCGCCACCAACTACGGACTCCGGTAGTATACACCCTGTTCGGAAATTCCACCGACAAAAAATATACAGCATTATCAATGAACAAAATTAAAATCTTGTACTAAATAACGTTTTTCCATATCTTGTACCAATAATGAGTTAGCGAGCATTTAATTATAATAATAAATGTAGGCCTGAACGGGGACAGAGACTTGTTTACACGTCCGAACACTGTTCCCAACCATTCCTCAGGATGGACTGAACACCTGATTCGGAAAATGATTTATGAAGCACTTACTGTACAATAATAGTGGTTTGTATCTTGTCATAGTAGCGAAATAAGGTGTACGTAAGTCCAAAAATGCTACATAACAATAATTGGAATTTTTTATTATTTTACCAACGTAAATATGCTCGCCATATCATTTCTAACTTACTAAAAATAACTGTTGGTGAATAAAACGGTATTAATATATTAAATCCATGTCTCTTTATATCTAGCAAGTCCTGTAATACTAACCTAGCAAGCCTTGTAACTTGTTTTTAATGCAATATATATATATATATTTTTGTTTTTCATTTTTAAATATTGTTTAAAATATTTTTATCTACCTACTCTCTTATTTTGTCGGTGGAATTTCCGAACACCCTGTATATTGTTCATGAGGATTATTATGGGATGGACGCAACAGGCTGTTATAATAAATAATGGAAACAATCAGATTGATAATATGTATTCAAGTTAAATATTTCCTATTATCCTCGTCATATGACTAATTTAGATTATATTTGTCAGAGCGTGAAACTTACAGTTTCGACCAGTAATAAATCGTGACCTTTAACCCTCTCCGACATATGACGCGATTTTGAACCTATTGGGGATACTTTAAAGCCTTTGTTACCATCAGGGGTATTAAGAAACCTTTAGTTTAGTTACTTCAACCTCTGCAGTTGTCTTTGAGTTAGCTGTGGGCAGAAAACTAATTTTGGAGAGGTAATTATATGAGTGAGAGAACTCTATTTCTTATTGCTAATCTGGCAACCTCTGCGTCATATGTTCGTGAAGGGGTTAACCCGTGGAGCCCCACCCTAGAAGTAACTTCATGTAACAGCCAGTCCAAGACAATTTGGCCTATTTATTTGTATATATTATTATATATATATAATATATATATATACCGGTATATATATATATATATACATATGTATGTGTATTTTGTTTTGTTTTCTATGTATATGGAGGAGACAAAAGGCAGGTTGCCTGTAGTGTGTCTCCCCCAAAGTAAAAGAGTGACAGAGCCAAATTCAAGGGACGTTGGAGTCAAAATGCCTGGACACACAAAGTTTAAACCAGTTTAAGTCATAGGATTAAGGAAAGATTGATTGAGGGAGAGAGTTCCAGAGTTAACTTATTGAGTAGAAGAAAGACTGAGAAAACTTGCCAATTCTTGGGTTGGAGTGAGCTGGACAGAGTAGGAGTGGGTCTGTGTTGAAATGCGGGTGCCTCGCACTCGCCGCTTGGGAAGGGGTATACACTGAGAGAACTCTGAAGAACACTGGTTGTTGTAATAGCGATAGAAGAGTGAAAAAGAATGAGATTGTAGGGAACTATAGTAACAGGAGGTGAATTGATGAGGCAAAATTATTTGGATTCTACTCTTTCGAGAAGTGTGGTATGGATGGAGCCTCCCCACACATGCGAACAATATTCAATACAGGGGTGCACTGTGCCCCGATACAGATTAAAAAGCTGTGCAGGGGTGAAGAATTCAAGGAGACGGTTGAGCACACCTAACTTTTGGAAGGCTGTTTTAGCAAGAGTGGTAATATATATATATATATATACCCGGTATATATACAGTATATATATATATATATATATATATATATATATATATATATATATATATATATATTTAAAAAATGTATGTATTTTTTTTTGGAGACGGGGGGGGGGGGGGGGGGGAGAGGGTAAATCGTAGAAAATTGTCACATAGCGCATAAAATATGCATGGGAGTATTCACCATGCTCAATTTGGCATCCAAGATGCAGGGGGGGTCCTCCACAGGCATTTTGATGCCGGCCGCAGCTTCAACGCTGACACGTCTCCATCATAGGCGACCGGGAGGAGGTGTTTGCGACTCTATCTGAGAGTGGTATGTGGGACCATAACACGTAAGACATATATTATGCAGCACTTATAATTTTTGTGAGTGTAGGTATATTGACCTGAGTTATGTATTCTTAGTGTTTACTTAAATACGTGGCAAGGTGGCCCCTGCACGTGGTGGCAGGGAGCCAATACATTCTTCTCGCCACAACAATAAACACACGTACGCACGCACACGATTCACTCTGCTACACAGACACTCGCTCACTCTCACTTTCTTTGACTATATTGGTGCTTGCGTGACCGTATATGTTCATGATATTATTTATATTACACGTTTTATTGTTGGATAAACGTGTTTGACGCTGTTATACAAAATATTGAGTGTAAACTTCACTTGTATAATTTGTGTTCATCAATTTGTTTATGTACTTCAATAAATTTGTAAACTTATTATTAAACGAGCGAGGTACGTGGAGAGTAAGAGGGTGGTGAAGAGAGTAGTGAGGGAAAGTAAGAGAAGAGTAGATGAGGAATTTGGAAGGAATCTGAGTGTAAAATGGAGGGAGGGTAAGAAACTGTTCTGGAAAGAAATCAAGAAAGTTAGGGAAGGTAGCAAGGGAAACAGTAAGGGTGTAAAAGATAAGAATGGGAGAATGCTAGCCGAGAAGCAAGAGAGAGTCGAAAGATGGAGGGAGTACTTCAATGAGTTGCTAAAATGAAAGGAATGAAGAGCCAGCAAACATAGCTGGATATGGTATGGGAGGGAGAAGAAGAGAAGTAGTGGAGGAGGAGGTGGAGATCAGGAGGTCAGAAGTGTGGGAAGCCATGAAAAGAGTGAAGTTGGGGAAAGCACCAGGAACAGATGGAGTGTGTGGGGAAATGTTGAGGTATGGTGGTGAGATAGTGATCGAATGGGTATGGAAAATGTGCAAACTAGCATGGGAGAAGGGGAGTGCACCCGATGACTGGCATAATAGTCCCCCTATATAAGGGCAAAGGGGAAAGAGGAGTGTGTGGTAACCACCGAGGAATATGTCTTCTAAGTGTAGTAGGGAAGGTATACAGTAGGGTAGTGATTGAGAGAGTGAGAGTGAGAACGGAGAAATGGATAGGCGACGAGCAGGGAGGTTTTTAGGAAGGGAAGAGGATGTGTAGATCAGATTTTTACCCTGAATTGCGTTGTAGAGAAATATCTGGAGAAGCAACAAAAGGTGTATGTTGCCTTTATGGACTTGGAGAAGGCCTATGACAGAGTAGATAGAGAAGGTTTTTTGGAAAGTACTTAGAATATACGGAGTAGATGGCAAGTTGCTGAAAGCAGTGAAGAGCATGTATGAGGGCGCAAAGGCAGCAGTACATGTGGAGAGTGAGCAGAGCGAGTTCTTTGACCTGAATGTTGGTTTGAAACAGGGGTGTGTGATGTCCCCGTGGTTGTTTACTGTATATATGGATGGAGTCATGAAAGAAATACTATCAAGAGCAGTGGATGTTGGTGTATCGCTGAAAAGGGAGGGAATTGAGTGGAAGCTACCTATACTGCTGTTTGCGGATGATACAGTTCTGATGAGTGATAATTAATGAATGGGAGTTGCAGGGTCTGGTAAATGAGTTTGGAACAGTGTGCAAAAAACGGAATTTGAAGGTAAATGCGGGGAAGAGCAAGGTTATGGTCTTCGAAATGGGTGAAGTCACAGAGTGTAGGGTGAAGCTGAATGGTCAGGCTGTGGAGATCGTCAACTCTTTTAAGTACCTGGTCAATGTGTTGAGTAAAGATGGGACTATGGATGAAGAAGTGCGGGAGAGGGTACATCAGGGGAAGAGGGTTGTAGGAATGCAGAAAGCAGTAACAAGAAATAGGGTGGTCAGTATGGAAATGAAGAAGTCCTTGCATGACAGTGTGGTAATCCCGACACTGACTTACGGAAGCGAAGCATGGACGTTGGTTGAGAGACTCAGACCAAGAGTGAGAGCAGTGAAAATGAATTACTTAAGAAATGTGTGCAGAGTTACATGGAGGGATAGACAGATAGACAGACTAATGAGGAAGTAAGAAAGAGGTGTGGTGTGGAGGTAGATGTGCTGGAAAGTGTGAAAAGGGACAACTTGAGATGGTTCGGCCATATGGAACGTATGGCAAGCGAGAGAATGACTAAGAGGGTGTATGAGAGCGAGGTGGAGGGACAGAGAGGGAGAGGTAGACCGATAGAGAGGTGGAAGAATGGAGTGAGGAAGTATATGAACGAAGGCGGTGCTGGTTGGGGGGAGGGGCGTCGACTGACTGGGGACAGAGGTGCATGGGGGCGGTTCGTTCGTGGCCACCCCTTTGGGGATCATGGTGTCAGGCAATAGATAGATAGATAGATTATTGTTTTTAGTTTCTTTCAATTAGTTATATATATTAGCGTCTTTTATCGCATTTCCTCCACTCACTATACGTAGAAGAATTCTAGAGTGTGGTATTCCTCGAAATATTGAAGAAAACAGAGCCATACATCACATTGTGACCAGTAGGTCCTGGTGTCCTTTTGTTTCGAGGTCCATTGTGTCGTGTTACGGCACATATGACACCACCTACAGGGATTTTCCTCGGCTGGTGCTGGCGGGTTGTTGCGGCCGATGTGGCATTCTGTCAACTCTGGGTAACCCGTTGAAGGTAAGTGGGGTACATTTTTTCAAAGGAGAGACAGTGGAGGTTGGCGGCAAGGGTATGCTTTGGGTAGATAAGGAAACTGCAGCATCATCTCTCTCCTCACCTTCATCACTCTCTGCTGCTCTTCTCTGCCCCTACCATTGCTGCCTCGGCAGATGAATGAAAGCCATGGGGTCATCTATACCTTCCTCTAAGTCATCTCCATCGTCAGAGGGTGATGGAGAGCGTTGCTCAAAAGGTGGAGCAGAAGGAGAATCAGTAGTAACACATGCAGGTGCCCCGCTACCCTGGCGAGACAAAGGCAGAATCGGCTCCTCAATATCCTCTATTTCCTCCCTAGTTGGAAAATATTAATCTACTAATGAATCAGAGGCACTGTATTGATACTCATCAGAGTCTAGAATAATTTCCACAGTCTGAGAGAGACTTATAATACCTTTGCGAGGGTACACAGTCAGACATCGTGTGTACACTCCTGAGGAATATTATTTACTGAGGAGGGACACACATGGCCTGCCAACGCCACGCAGGGTGGCCTAGGCAGTTGCCAGCTAGTGTTTATCTGGCCAACACACTAACGTATCAAATTGCAAAATTTGAATCCCCTACGAGACACAGAAGGGGTGTAAATAAGGGTGAGAATAGATGACGTACGGCTGGGACTGTGCGTTACAAATTATTCCGAGAAAAAAAAAATCCTCCAGACGCATATAATGTATTACTGAAGAATACAAATAGTTGAATGATATATACAATATACAACAATCCATTTCAGAATTACATGAACATTAAATGATAATTTATCCTGAATTTGAAACACTGACCCTCCACTTGACTGGACCAATATTCTACATGTAACCCTCAACCCATGCCAGTAATTCAGATGCATTAAAGTATAAGAAACAAATACATAATTTTTGTATAATATAGACAACTTATTTCAAAACTGCAATGGGTCCTACAGATTCTCAAATTGTTGGGCATGAGTTTTCCTTGCAAACATTTTAGTGAATCATTCACGCATTTACTATAGATATACTTTTGTTTTAAGGGGTTATGAATGGAGGAAGGAAAAACAAAGCCAAAACAATAAAGGTCGTCCATGTGCCTAAAAGAGTCCTCCATTCACAACATGTTTGTAAAAACTTGATTTAAACTGTTTTATATTGTAGATTTGTAGAAAGAAACTCCAAGGAAGAGAATTCCAGAGAGCAGTAGTTCTGGAGATAAATTAATGTTGATAAGCAGAAGTTCTACATTGTCAGACTGTAATAATTCATGGGCGCTGCCAGCTGCTCTATTACTGCGGGGAAACATGCGAAGTGGGACAATTGAAGCAATTTCCTCTGAACATTTTCTGTAAAAAATATATATATAGAATAATGCAAGGGATGCAACATCTCATTGTATGGATAATGGAAGAATTTCTTGCGTGATTTCATGGTTACCTGTGTATCTTGTCCAACTTCCTCAATGTAACCGCTCCACAGAGGTGAACAGTAGCTATAAGCACACTCGGTCTGTTGTTTTTTTGTGTTCCTTTGCACATCTTCGTACATCACAGTTTATTTGAGGCATAGACTGTATACTGAATGCCTTCATATTTTAGAATTTGGCATAACTACTATCAAATTTAATAACACTCGGAGTTTACCTACAGTCCTTTCATCAATTATGTTTATGTGGCAAAGGCACCTGAAAATGTTCTCTGGTTTCAGTGCACCCACTTGCCTTAGCTGGAATCGCCTTTGTCCTTTCAGTGTTATTCTTAAATCTTATCCCAGTAAAGCTGTATGCATTGATGAACGAATATATTAGATAAATGTAGCAAACGTACAGATAAAGGGTTCAAACAAGTTCTGCTTTTCAAATCTGGACAATTATGTATGAAATATAATCAACAAAGTTGATGTGTACTTTGTAATATAAATCAGTATGTGGGCCAATGAAAACAAACCTTTTTTATGATAAGCAATCAAGCGAAACGGATCAGAAGACGTAACTATGTATATGCAAATATATCAAGTACTGAAGATATATGCAATATAAAATAAAAACAACTCACAGTTGCTATAAAGTTTTCTTGCAACAATGAAGCCAATGCAGGGGCTAATGTCAATAGTTGGATAGGTCCCCCCCCCCAAAAAAAAAAGTGGTTTAGAATACAAACAAAACCTTAAATTTGGGCAGCAGTACGCGACTGAATTTCCAATTTTAGATACACCTAACAATCAACTCGGAAGAGAGCTAAAAATACCCTTCACCTCAGCATTTCAAATAAACTATTAAAACAAGAAATGGATAGTTAGTAGTGGCAGCGGGGAGGGCTGGGGGCGGTCAAGATATATATTGGGACTACTGTTTATTCTTCCCTTCTCAGTGAAGTATCCGCAGGGATTCCTTTCACAATGTATCGCTCCACTGCCACTCGTTCTGTTTCCCTTCATATATTAACATTCTCTGGGCTTCCTGCTATAATTCTTCACCACGTGTCTCTCTCTCTCTCTCTTATATTTTACATTCTATATTCGTCCGTATTTATATATATCTTTTCAGCCATCTACCTTTCGATTACCAAATTCCTTAATCCCTTTAAGGGTAAATCTCCTCTCCATCCATACTCAATAATCAATGAATTCCTATTCCTATAACCAATCCCTTTTCTCATTGATTTTGTTTTTAGTCTTAGCTTTCTACGTCTTTTACTAAGTTTGTTTGTTCATATTTATATGTTTAATTTCTCACTCTGCAATACAGAATATGTAGTTTCAACCTCAGTTATTAATTTTTCTTAATTTGTTATGTGCCTTGTGTTGCGTTTCTTTATGTAATCACAATACTACTTTTTTCCCTGTTCTTGTCAAGCTGAACTAATGCTACACTGACGCCTTTGCTAAACTAATCGGAACACATTGAATAGCCTAGATTGAATAGCCTGCAATCTGTCCTTGTGTGCAGGAAACCTCCTCAGACGTAACGCAAGGCAGTTCTTGATTATATATTTATTGATTTCATATAAAGACTCGTTTGATTAAACGTACGGTAAGACAAAGCATGTATAACAGTTAATCGAACTGTTAAGCATAGTGGTTGCCCAACACCTACCACATACCAAAAGCAAGCTTCACTTATCCAAACATTCAGTCAATTATCAGTTGAGTATATCATGGGATATAAAAAGTACATCAGGTATATATATATATATAATATATATATATATAATATATTAATTAATGTATCTATTATCTTTATCTGTGAATGAAAGAGACAAAATACAAGGGTGCCTGTAACAAGTGTCTCTCCAAAATTTGAAAGGATAGCAGAGAACCAAATTTATGGTACGTTAGAGTAAAAATATCTGGACACACGGAACTTGAAACGGTTTAAGTCATAGATTGAAGGAAAGACAGATTGAAGGAGAGAGTTCCAAGCTTGTTGAGGAGAAGAAAGACTGGGGAAATCAGTTCACTCCTGAGTTATAGAGTTGGACAGAATAGGTGCGGTATGGGTGAAACCTCCCCACACACGCAAACAATACTCGATACATGGGCGCACTGTGTCTTATATAGAGCAAGAAGCTGTGCAGGGGTAAGCAACCTATGGAAACAACTGAGCACACCTAGGTTCTGGGGAGCTACTTTAGCAAGAGTGGTAATATGATCATTCCAAGAAAGGTCAGGAGAAAAAGAAACACCAATAATACTGAGAGAAGATGAAGGGTTGATTTGTGTATTGTTGATGTATAAGGGATATTTGTGTGGAAGACAGTGACGGGTAAATATATGGAGATATTAGCTTTTGGAAGCAATGCAAGTAACAAGATTATCTCTGCTTTAATCGAAAACAAATTGATAGATCAGAAGTTAAATGTGCTATGGCCCCATCACGTGAGGTTTGGAGTGATTGCATGCTGATTTGTGGAAATAGTTGCACAGTGTTAGGTAGCGTCATCAGCATATGAGTGGACAGTGTTAGAGGTACAGTTGAGTATATCATCTATGAATATTAGAAAGATAACTCGTGACAAGCCAGAACCCAGAGGAACACCAGAGTAGATAGGTTGAGGAAATGAGTGATAGCCGTCTAAAACCACATCTATGGAATGGCCAGAAATGGAATTAGAGATCAAAACACAGATGGAAGGATAAAAAACGATGGCAGGTAGTTTATAAATTAGATAAATGTGCAAAATAGTATCGAAGGCTTCCAATATATCTAGTGCAATATAATAGGTCTCAATGAACTCCCGAAAGGAGGATGACCTAGAGTTATTGAGATAAGAAAGATGATCACCATCTAAGCGACTCCTAAGGAAACCATACTGGCGATCAGAAAGTAGATATGGGAAAACAATGCTTAAGCAGTTTTTAAATAACGATAGTTTACAAAACTTTAGAGATGCAAGAAATGGGAGCAATTGGACTATAGTTGGAGGGTTGAGAGCGGTCACCCTTCTTTGGAACACATTGAATGAGAGAAAACTTCCAGCAAGAAGTAAACGCGTTAGAGGAAAGACACGAGACAGAAGAGTTTGCATAGGCAGGGAGTGAGCATGGAAGAATAGTTTTGAGAACAACTGGAGGAACACCATTCAGTCCGTACGCCTTCTTAGTATGTAGACCAGAGAGGGCAGAAAGTATATCCTTAGAAGATATTACGATATTAAGCCCCTTTCCCATCTACAAGAAACAGGCACCGACTTGCCACGAAACGCGGTTTGTGTCCTATTCGTCATCCAAAATTTAATATTCTCAGGACGATGTCTGATGTGTCCTAGAGCAACGTAACGTACCCAAAGGCCACATCTATCATCAAGTATAAATTGATTCTATAAATTAAAATGTGTTACGTATGTTATTGAAAATATAAAGGATCCCAAAATACATATATGAATATAAGTAAACATTTGTTATAAATAAACAAAAAAACATCTGAGGAAGAGCACTTTATTGACAACGTTTCGTTTCGCATCAGGTCACCTGATGAAGCTATCTGCGAAACGTTGTCAATAAAGTGCTCTTCCTCAGATGGTGTTTTATATTAATTCTATCTACTTTTCAAGTACCGTTCAACATGTGTTATAAAAAACAAAAATCCTAATCTATATTCAAAATGATTATATTTAAATTGGTATTCTTTGTGAAAAGCACACACATCTTTTGCTTGTGTACCTATGCTTAATATAAATTTATTTGCGGGATCCTATATATATTTCTTACAGCTTATGTAAAAGATTACACATTATAAGAACAACATTTATTTGATGATGGGCGTGGCCTGTAGGAAATATTGTGTAAAGATAAAATATACTGGTAATAATAAAGATATTCCTGTATCTAACTACTTTTTTCGTATTGCATAATACACACACACACACACACATATATATATATATATATATATATATATATATATATACATATATATAGCATATATATTATATTATCACAAGATTCGAATAAATGAATTTCACTGTTTACTATAATGTTTTCCAGACATTATTAAATAACACATAGCTGAATATTCGTGTTATCATCTATTTGTCTGTGTCTTTCTTAATAATGACTATAGGTAGCGCCAGCGAACTTGTCAATAATCTTGACCCCTTCATTAGCTTCTTATAACTGGAAAGAAATTAAAGCAATCGGGCTGACGTTTCTATCATTTGGGAAGAGTCCACTAGGAAATACTGTAGGTGTGGATATTTACAGCCAGTTTGCCCTCGGCTCTTTTGAGTTAAAGAGGTCAGGGACAAAGATTATTGTAAAGTTCGTTGGCGCTACCTATAATTGTTGATGTGATTGTTTTGTTTAACCCCGTCTGTACCGTCAAGATCATTTGTAATAAATTGTGGCTACTAATAATCGATTTTATTCAGTTTAAGAAGGATCTGTAGCAATTATAAGGCTTCGAGACATTTCAATCAACCCTTTTAACTACCATATCTTTGTCCTTAGCTACATTAAATCATCTAAACATAGCTAGACTAAAGTACAACACAAACATCGGTGGTATAGACAGAGTTAATTGAGAACAAAGACACTCACGTTTCATGATAGATTTTCAATTTCCAATCATAAAACCATTACTTGTATGGGCATAGGTTGTCCATTAGAAACTCACTCCTTCAAATATAAATATAAATTAGAATATTTACTTACTCAATAATATTTTAATGTTGTATTCATGATATTACCAATACATAGGAAATAATGACAGAGCCTTTTGCGAGTAAAGCTCTTTTAAAATGCACCTATATAATTATTACACTCTAAAACAAAAGTGATTACATAAAATACGTATGTTGGTTTTAAGCTGTAAGTAAAGGTAAACAATAATATAACATTAAGTTGACTCAAAATGATACTATACAATTAATGAACTAAATGCACAAACATACCAACAATATATCCGTTCATCCAGCCAAAGCCAATCTTCCCTTCGTTACACGCTTTGCATGTAACAGCTGCCAACAAATACCTGTTACAGAACTACTGTTAACGATGCTGCTTACCCATTATTGCATATTATTACAACTCAAAAGAACTAATTAAGGGGGTTGTGTTTTGTGTGTTGGCCTATTTATTAATTTATACATTGATTTTATAGTTTCATTGCTAGACCTCCATCAAGCTTAACCAGCCCCCCCCCCCCTCCTCTAGACCCCCCTTCAAGATTAATTTATACATTTTTCGGTAGACAAATGTCCCGGCCGAAGGCCAATTCCTCCTAGAATTATACAGGCTCGGTATCGTTCGCCTGGGAAAAAAATCGACACTTAAGTAGGACGACAAGTCGTTATATTGACAAAGAAATGGGACAAAAGGTTTTAGAATTGCAAAACTAATGAAACAAACGTCTTAAAATCTCAAAATTAATGAGACTACACATGAGGGAGACAAAACAACTACCTCCCCCTCAACTGTCAAAAGATAGAATAAGGCTGTGTATTAGGGTGGTCCACCAAATTTTGTTTTATACTTTTATTCCTCCACAAGGTTATTTTTTGTCCATTACCCATAGGT